>CM038644.1:7507240-7672240 GCA_021554675.1 Leuciscus idus
ATTTACATGACATCTTGATCATTATTTTGGAAAATGTTTTTACTTGTATTTTTCAAAGTAAAGTATTTTGTTTTTAATCATGAACTAATTCATAAATAAAGTTTTTAGGAATCTCACCACACGACACCACATGGCTTTTTAAGACAAGCCTTGCCTTGTCAAAAAAGTGCACATTTTCTCATATTTTAAAATATTTACTGAGCTCTCTATGATATAACTTTCTTTTTCTTTCTTTCTTTTCTTTTTAGTCACCACATGACTTTATTTAGCTTTTCTAAGAAATAATTTAAATATATATATATATATTTTTTTTTTTTTTTTTCAGTCGACCTGGAAACAAAGTAATGTAGCAAAGAAATGAGCTACTTGGTTGATGCAACGAGCACTTTACAAGGTTAATTAGAACTAATTACTACATTTGCCAAAATCTGCCAGGTTTTTCAGATTTGGGGAGAGATTTACTAACAGAACCCTCTTTTGGCATTAAAAAACTACTGTCAGGATTTACTAAAGACACACAGTGAAAAATTAACGTTGAAAAGGCGTGGACAGGGTTATTTTTGCGGATGGCATTGTTGCATATGCATTTGTAGGAGTTTCCCTTTCAGATGCAAAATTTATGGGAGGAGAGTATTAAAATGAATCATGCAAGGTGGTTTACTAAGGTTTGCGCTAGTCAATTGACTGGTGTTTGCCAGAGATGGGGGACTCGAGTCACATGACTTGACTCGAGTCAGACTCGAGTCGCAAATTTAAGGACTTGAGACTTGCTTGACTAAATTAAGAAAATGACTCGACTTGACTTTGACTTGAGATCCAATGACTCGAGACTTGACTTGACTTGAACTGTATGACTCGAGAATGACTTGATATACATTTTTATATAAATCATCGCAACATCAATTGATGAACAAAATGAAAGCAACGGAACCATTGACGTCATCAGATTCTGCGCGATTGCGTGACGCTGCACAAGCCCAGAAAAAAACATACATCACGGTGAGCGCGGCAGCGCGCTAAATACTAAAACATCTCCCAGCATCGTTTCTCTTTGGATATAAACACTAGAAATTGACCATATTCATACAAGAAGATTTGCTGTACGCATAGACGGCCATCACAACCTCGAACAGTCGAACTTCATTCACCACGTCTAAAAGTAAGCTATGGCTTGTTTAACCTGTTTGTTATAGTTAATTTGACTATCTTTAAATCTAGAGAGAATTTTGGTCAAAACAGCATGCCTCTTTATACACAATTATGTTTTCAAATGTAGCTTAATGTTGTCAATATTCAAATGATAATTAATGATGGCATGTTTTGTATAACATTTGCCACATTTCTTTCAAATCATGCTTTAAAGCCAAATATGTCGTTCTTTCCAATGACAAAAAAAAAACATAGAAAACTGTTAATGTTTTGTCGTGTTTTATGTTTCTCTTAAAGCAGGGTTAGATGTTATCAGGGGGTTGGGGGCAAAATGGCAGCAGAATTAATATGCACCCAAAATTCTAAATGTGGTGGAAAAATTGCCCTAGTATGAGTTATTTTTATAATTATAACTTAAGATATTAAAACATATTTCCAGAATTTTGGCGCGATTGCAAATGTGATAATGATTTTATAAAACAGTTAAGTAAACAAAGAGTGAATATTGTGATGTGACATTTTAGACATAATATTCCCAATATTCTCTGTTTTTGCTCTATTTCTCCAATGACAATAGTTCCAAACAAGCCACAGAAAGAGTTATGCGTATTTGTGATTAAGTGACCTAGTTGCTTAGTTCCAGAACGAATCTGCCGTTTTGAACGAATCAGTTGAATGAATGCTTCTATGACTCGTACATTAAGACGGTGATTTGGCGCCACCTATTGGCGGTTTTAACTTCATAATTAAAAATATATAACTTGTATAAAGGGGATGCCAGTTTGAAGAATGCCATTTGGTGGCATAGGAACCATTATACTTGAATTGTGAATTGTTTAATACCTTTTAATGGTCTTCTGCAATGTTTGAGGCATATTTATTTTTTCATGCTTTAATGTTGGCCTAATTTCAGTTACATTTACATTTTAGGCTATGTAGTTTGAAATTTTATTTATTTTTTAGATTTTGATTGTAGTAACCACTCAGCTGGTTGTGGAAATGCATATTTAAAAAAATAAATTGCAAATAAAACCATAGTCCACAACTTCTGTAGTTTTAACTTATTTTAATATATAAATTCAGTGAAATCATCAAACGTTTGTATGACTTGCCAGTGACTTGTGACCCAAGCTACGACTTGACTTGACTTGCTTGACATAAAGCAGTGACTTGACTTGACTTGACTTGCTTTTCACAAAATTGACTTGGACTTGCTTGAGACTTGAAGGTTAAGACTTGAGACTTGCTTGTGACTTGCACATGTGTGACTTACTCCCACCTCTGGTGTTTGCACTATTATTTACCGACCAAAAAAAGCATGTCTTAAACCAGATGCTAATTTGCGCTGCTCTTGGTTGGTCATTATGTAAATGATCTGACTGCGTCTGTGTTCTTTAATTTGCACGTTGTCAATAGATTACGCGCAGAACTTTCCACTCCCATCAGTGCTTTTTTAGAATTGCGCTCTCAAGCTAATTTGCCCTGTTTGGTAAATCTGGCCTTATATCTTTGAAATAATTAGATCCCTAATTTTGTATCAAGAACTAGGCCGTTCTTAGCCAAAATATGCTGCAATTTGAAACAGACTTTATGCCATGTAGTAAATGTTTGGTAACACACGCCTAGTCAGTGGGTTGTCTAAATGACTAGTTGAATCAATCTTAAACAACCTCTGTATAATTTCACTTGGTTGTAGCAGTGTGTCATTAAAGGGGATACATTTACAGAATTTACAACTTCTCAGAGAGGGTTTTAATGTTGTAACAGTGGAAAAGTACTGTTAGCATAGCAACCCTCTGATGGGCTACTCAAACACTTTTACCAGAAACTATTAGAGCTAAAATGTAGACAAACTTACTAATAGACCTCATTAAATCATTCATTATTTGCTGGACTACAAATGGTCCATCCTCATCCCTACAATCTACGGTAGGCCAAATTTCGCACCTCTAAATGTAAAGGTCTGAACATCCTGAACGCCTTTCTCTGAGCTTATTAAATAGACCTGTAACATTCAACAAATCGTATATGTGAGTCCAATCACGCATCAGAGAGCTTGCATCTCTTTTTTCACACATCTCAGAAGATTCACTTTGATTGGCTTGATTTCCCTCAGTACCTTTATTCAATTTGGTCAAATGGAGGGAACGGTACAGTACAGATTGAATATTTCTGGCTTCAATTACCAAATGTAGAGGTCACGCTACCCATATAGGCAATACTCCAGAGATACGACTGTTTCTGAGAAGCGCTAATGTTACGAAGCCAGATACGCTCACCCAGTGATGCCGTTTTTTCCATTCCACAAATTGCCATTGCATTGAACAACTGAAATAGTTTCTGCATGTCTCAGAGGTTTGTTTACAACCTTGTCTATTTTGAGAGTGTAATAGGAAAGGCAGCTGTCTTCCGGGAGGTTCTTGACATAACAATGAAGAGAAGAACTCAACTTACCACAAAAAAATATGTTTTTAAGCACAACAAAACACTAAATTGAGTGCTGGTTCTTAAGGTTGATTGGTTGGGTGAGTTTGGGATGTTTCTCCTCTGGAAGCCGAATGGAAGTAACATCCGTGCATGGTGTTTGAAAACTCCTTAGCAGCTGTTTGTGTACCTCATGAAAACCAAAAGAGATCCATCAGGAAAAAGAGAGCAAGTCATTATTAGTTAAAGACAATTCGCTTGACAGTCTGAGTAAGGATAATGAAGGAAGCCAGTTAATGGTCGCGCATAATTTTCAGATAAAGAAACAATGCCTATATCACTGTCTCCACAGAGGACAACAAAAAGTCATCAAACTCCCTCGTTACTCTAAAGTAATGGCGAACGAGTGAATTATCTTCTCTGAACCAGTATTTACCAAGAAGTTAATTACTAGAGCTTTTGTCATTAAATCCCAATATGCGGTAGCGAACAAATTCAGACAGTAACTTCAAGATAAAGTGCCGGACAGTAAATTGAAGAAAAGAATCATGCACAAATCTTTCTGAAAGTTTTGTATTAAATGTGTTCATTTTTGTAATACAGAAAGCAGACAAAGCAAGTAAGCATTCAAAGCATGAACATTTCACAAATCTCGCTCTCTCCGGGTTTAAAGTTTTTGTGTTTTCAGTCCCAAAAGTGGTACACAATAACTGATGGCCACCTGCCACCCAGAAGCAAAGATGGTTCCAATTCCTGTGTGTAACGCTGCAATATCTGCTGCTGCATTAAAACACACTCCATGCCTTTCTGTGATTTACCATGGGAGGCTTATTACTGAGCAAACCATATGGTCTAATCTACCTCTCACACACAAAAAAGCATTGATCAAACATTTGCAAATATTGTTTTTTTGAGCCCTTTGGGTGGTGTTGTGTGACTAGAATATAGCATTTGATGGATTTTAGATCTGGTTTACTGCAACTATAATTGTATATTAGATGCCGACGGGACGTCCCATGTCATATGGCTTGCGATGTTACATTCAGGTGCACTTCACGCATAAAAAAATAAAAAAATAAAAACTACTGGCCTGTCTGTTTTGCCCTTGAGGAAGGAAAAATGGAGACTATGGAAATGTGCCAAGAGCAAATCCACATTCAATTACATAAGCCATTAGGCTTTGCTGTTTTCTGTGATGTAAAGTGCTTAAGACAGCTAAAATGTTGTTTAAAAAAATTATTTTGAAAAATGTAAAGATGACAATACAAATGAACAAAGTCCAAAAGCATTAGGGTCTCAAATTCCAAATTTAGGGATACATGAAATATTGGTACCATATTGGTTATTGACCAATATTATGTTTCGATATTGGATATTGCTTCCAATTACGAAGCCCCACACATGACATGCGGACATAAAATATATATCTTTGCCACGAATTAAGAATGTGTTCCCACAAAGAATGTGTTCTTTACACTACATTTCTATCTCACGCCTGCGGCTGATGAAATCATTCCCGTTGTCCACCATTTTGCAAGAAAGACTGTCCGCACTTGCCCAAATGTTATGAGATTGCTGGATAAGGATAAATTGTCAGAGCTTTTGCAGAACTCCGTTATTGGTGAGCCAAGTTCTAAACATCAAAATCATGGTAGCCATTTCCTCTTGATGTATATCCGTATTCACATTTTATTAAATCACTTATCTAATCCATGTTCTCCCATTTGTATTGCTCTCATGGCCTGGTCATTACGCGGTCCAAGGTCCTCGCTGAGGGGCTGAGAGAGAGATGAAAATTAAATGTTGATTTTGTTTTCGGTTTTTTCATTTTAATGCATGGATGGAATGTGTTTATAAATAGACTATTAAGAGTGAAATAAGAGTTAAAAATGTTAAATATAAAATAGATAATAAAGTAATTGCAGTCGCATAGCACACATAGTTTTTTTTTTTTAGATGGGGGCTCCATTTGTTTGAAATAGGCCTCCGAAATGCCAAAGGGCCACTCTGGCCACAATATGTATATATGTTTTTTCCTTCATGTCATATGTGGGGCTCCGTATCAATTTGTATAATTTATCCATATCAAACAATAATTTTTTTTACATTTAGAACACCTTTGCATTGTCTAATTCGTAAAAGTTAATGAATAATTTAAAACACTGTTAAATGTAGTTTTTCACAAAATCCAACAATGAATATCCAGGTTTTTTATATCAGTGCATCATTACCTGAATTAAAAATATTAATTTTAAAAGGCTGAACTGTTTTCATTTTGACATTATGTCTTAAAAAGATGCCGTTCATGCCATGGGACACATACAATTAGAAAGACATCATGCTACTGCTAAACTTTTTATGTCTCAATATGAATGCAAACCAAGAATTAAAAATATCTAAATATAATTTGTCCTGGTTGAATACCTGAACACAGTGTCTGGATTAGATTCAGTCATTATCATTTAAGTGGTTGCACCTCGTTTGCTTTGTCCACAGTAGCCAAATATTCAAACAAAGGTAAATATTTAAATCAGAGCATAGTTTAAACAACAATTATCACTTCACTTTGACACTGAAAATGTGCAAATGAAGACAAACTCAGCATTAGTGCCAGGACAATGCATGCCAAAATATTTCCATTTAATTATGGTTTTTTTCACTCTATAAACACAACAGTAATGCTGTATGGCTGTTTTGATTAAATGATACAAACTCAAACTATTGTTATTGCACAATGACGCGACCTTCTATATTCTGTTCTTTCGATAACAATGGTGATATTTCAATACATATTTATTGAGCACAATGCTTCATTCAACTGTATTGCACTAAAATGCCTTGTCAACCGTCATCCCACTTCTTGTTATTGTGTTCTCTTAGATGTCAATGAAACTGATTCATTCCACTCCCACGTTTCACTGCTTGAAAGACGGCTGATTTTAGTGAAGCATCACTAAATATTTTATTCATCCATCTGCTAAGTGACTCTTCCACCCGCATGTCCTCCTGTTTTTGGCTGTAGAAGTTTCCAGAATGAGAGACGGGTGAACGTAGTCGCTCAGACAACCTGTACCCTCTGGGTCAGACTCAGTACAGCTGGATGAGAACGCAACAGGGTCCGGAGAGCCACAGTCGGGCCCTTCCCTGGTGGCCCCG
This sequence comes from Leuciscus idus, assembly GCA_021554675.1. Classification (NCBI taxonomy): domain Eukaryota; kingdom Metazoa; phylum Chordata; class Actinopteri; order Cypriniformes; family Leuciscidae; genus Leuciscus; species Leuciscus idus. Next base: position 7,513,970 of record CM038644.1, read on the forward strand.
TATCAAGGGATCCCGCAGTCAAGGCCATGTCATCGTAAACAAGCTCTAGCTGTCAATCTCTCTCACCATCTGACCTGCTTCTTGTCTGTCAAAGCTAAGCCTACATTTCCCAACTCAGACACTGTGTAGTTTCATCTATAGTCATGCCATTTTTGTCTATCTAACTTATCAGTATTCCATGATACTATTCGAGTTTAATGTTAGCATGAAAAAGAAGTTTCTTTCCTATTGTGACATATATCTCTGTGAAACGGCTTCTCGAACAAGAAAGACTGTAGGGCGGGGCTTTATTTTGTCCATTGGGAATTGACTGGACGATGGTTGTTTGCTATTGGTGGATCTCTTGTGAGTGACAGGTTGTCCCACCCTTGTGCCAGTAAAAACTTCATCATGTCGCTGCAAGAGGGAGCGGAAGTTATTTTGATTAAAGATTGCGATGGCATATTAATAAATAAAAAAATAAAAAAAGATGTGAATGGATAAAACATTTATAATAAATACTGCAATATTCCATAAAAAAAAAGAAAAAGAAAAAGATTTGTCAATTGTGATTTCATGGTGACTTTAACACAAGCAAAGACTTCTGAACAGAAAATGGGATGAAGCAAGAGCTTGCTGCCTTTTTCTTTACTCAAGTTCATATATACATTATACATGTATAATATAGCAGAATGAGATTTTGGAACTTATTCACGACGAATTATTCATGAATTACTGAAACGAGCTTAGAACACCATTAATCAAAAGCTACATACAGTAACAGTGACAGCGAAACTGCAAATTAAAATGTATGTCCTTCTAATTCTGCAATGCGAGCGCAGTTAAGTGGACCACAACCCATGCAGACTTTAAACAGTCAATCATTTACATTCACAATGACTCCAGTCAAGGACATCTGTCAGGGTAGTTTCAGCCGAAGTTAAAAATCTTGAAGTGAACTACTACTTATGAAGTGTAATTCCAGCTGGACTCTTTAAAAGTTTGAGAGGTTTGTGGCTTCAAATCTTTGAAAGACATTCAGAGGCAATTAAAAGCAAGTGAACTAATTAATTATTGTTGCATCATTGATTTCACATTTACCCCTTCCCTAAACGTTCCCTGCTTAAAGGCATAGTTCACCCCAAAACCATTTTTTTTCATCATTTACTCACCCTTGTTCCAAAGCTGTCTGACTGTACAGCCAAAAAGAATAGCGCTGATTCCACCTACTATTCATATGTGCTTTCTGCGATCCAAACACAAGTGGTCAACCGTGACACATTACTGGTTTCACCTGGTATTGACATGCATTTCAAATGCAGTTCCCTGTTATTTCATCACACTCTACATCACTTTTGCAGGAGCGCAGAGTGCCGTACCCGTATACGGCTGAATGGACGGACATGTAACGGAGCTTATAAGCAGGGGAGAGGAGAGCAAATGAAATGATAGAATCTCTGAGGGTCTCTTCCTTTCTGAGTGGGCAGTTTTTGATTACAGTAAGCTGCAAAGTCGACTGGACTTCATTAGGGCCCTACAATTTTCCAAATGTATCCAAATTACGTCGTCCCCCCCCATTCGAAATCATTCAAATGTATCAACTTAAATTAAAAACATTAACAAAAGTACACAATTTTTAACAATTTTCTTTTAGGGCCCAATGAAATACATTTTCTTTTTTTCTCATAAATTCTATTTATTTTCTTCTCCCAAATTCCATGTTTTCTGTTTTAATTTTCCTGGATTTCATATTAATTGTTTCATTAAATACAGTATTAATAATTCTACTAATAATACTACTACTACTACTAATAATAATAATAATCATTATAATAATAAAACGAATTAGTTGAATTCATAAAACTTCAACAATTTACAAATATATTAAATCTTTTTACAAAAATAGAGCACTATGAATTTTTTTATCTTTTCAGAAAAGAAAATAATTTAGATGGATTTATGATTTAATACAAATTTATTATCAAATAAAACATTTAAAAATATATAATCTTTGAAAAAAAAGTCCTTTTATTTTTATATTTCAATAGCAGTCTTTTTGAGCTTTAATATTTACAGACCCTAATCTGATCGCAATTTAATGACATGTACAGCCATACTTTTGATTTATTCATCCAATAATATGCCCAATTATGTGACATTCCAGGTCATACAGTAAACTCCATGATTCCATCCATGTTTTCTGCATCACAGAAATCATAGGGCCAGAAGTCAAAAGTCTTTATTTAAGTTGTTTCAGTTTTATTTAAAACCTTTTTTTTCGTACAGACACCACTGTCAAAACAATCTCCGTTCACACGGATCCTTGAAAATGACTAAAAACGCTGTATTATTCATGCCAGGTAGTTGCCAGTAGTTGGCGATGTCACTTTGCAAAGAAACTGTGCTCCTATAGACTGAACACGTAACACGCATGCGCATGACGTCACCTTTTTCATAAATTCGCGTTTTTGTAGTTTACACAATAACGGTATCGTTTTCAAAAACTTGTTTTCAAAAGTTTGCGTTTTCAGGCCCCTAAAACAGCGTTGTCGTGTAAATGAATGGCCAAAAAGCATGAAAAGTTGTACATTTTTAGACGAAAATGGTGTCATGTAAACAGCCCCTGAGACTGAATGTGTTTGACCTACTTTTCTATGTATTATGGTTTTGTGATTTGCTATAGTATTAAATTAAATTTGTCTGCCAAACGTTTGTTCACCTGCCTCTTGGAAAAGGTTTAGGTAATTGAATTTGCATGAGTATGTTAATATGGCTTTCAATTATAAGGTATAGTCTGACAACCCAGACCTTTTGCCTTCCTTTCTGACATTGCAGGAAGAAAATGGTTCTATACTCAATTCTGGAATCAGGGCAAACTCTATTCTTGCAGGTCTTGCTCACACTTAGCGAAACACGCAAAAAGTTGTATAATCCCCAGGGCTTCCCGACATCAACTAAAATCAAACCATGTTGAGAACCTGACAGGTCCGAGAGTTGAAATGAAGGTTCAATGTTGCAGATGCTTTCAAAATCATAACAGCACCTCTAAACTACACTGTCACACCCGTCACTTTAACCGTCTGTTTGCTAGAGGGGAATAAACCCAGAGACTAAAAAAAAAAAAGAAGACTTCAGCACATTCTGACAGCAGCTGTAGTGTTTAAGAAAACAGATGTTGAAATGTCAACAGCAAGTGGAAGCAGATACAATGATATAGACAATCCACACAGAGACCAGGATTAGCCCAGAATACATCTTCAAACAAGCTTGATTATGTTTAATCTGCTTTGAACGCCACAAAGCTGTTTCTGCATCAAGCTCATCCTTGTTGAGATCTCAAGTAAATGTGTAATAGGTTAATATATATATGTAAATGAGCTAATGGAAAGAGTCAAGGATAGCGCAGATGTGCACGCTAAGAATTACAGACTGAATGCCATGCGGAATGTTGGCTGTGAAGAGGATTTTTTTTATTTCTGAATGTAAATGTAAATTAATGAATTGTTCGTACTTGTTTTAAAAACTTAAAAAACAATCTCAATACAATCTTGGATGGATGGATGGAGGTTTGTTCCTGTGTAGTTATTCGTTAATGATGGAACATGTCTTCTAAACTGTTACCAATAAAAAGGTCTCCTGTTGATTTCCTGCGTATTGGCTTTTAAGTATCTTGCGGAATCTGAATGGATCTGGCAGCGCTGGGTCAGATCTGCTCACATGATTATTTAAATGTTATGTGAGAAGCATCTGCTACAGTTAGAACCAAAAGTACATCTGACATGAACATAAAGCGGGCGGAAATTTCCATCAGAGAGCTCCACCGGTGAGGGGGTGGATGAAGAGGGGGAGGGAACTTTTGTGTGTGTCCCTGGTCTGTACACACAAACATGCACGATACAAGATTGTGGCTCACAAAACATCTCTATGGACACAACCCACATGCTTCAATCTCATCCAATCTGCTCATTTACTCATTTTCCCACATTCCCTGAGCTCTACTTCATCAGCAGTGACTACACCTGGAGAATTCTCTACATCCCACACTGCCCTCTGTCATCTATGGAGAAAGCTCAGGAGAAGCGTAGGTAACACTTTCTTGACAACTTTATATAGATAATCCACTTTATATATAAACCATTATAAAGTTATTCTTAAGGGAAACTTCTGGGTTCAGTACAAGCTAAACTCTATCGACAGAATTTGTGGCATAAAGTCGATTAACATAATGTGATTTGTCCCTGTTAAAAAAATATACAGTAAAATAAATAAAGTAACACACTCACAGCGGAAGTGAACCAGGCCAGTCTTCCAGAGGGTTTTACAGCTGAAATGTGATGCTTGTATTTTTGTTAAAGCATGTGAATGTTTCAGTAGAACTCGGTTTATGATTTGATCTGTAAAGTAGTTTAAATCATAATGTTTAAGGTGGGAATAATTGTCTAGGTGAATGTAAATCAGGTTAGGTGATATGACAATGTCTGTGGGTTGAGTTCGCTCCGTGTAAACAGTGTTTTTTATTTTGTTTTAAACTTGAAGTAAACTTTGATACAAATAGCACTTGATATATATAGATAGCACTATTGATAGACTATTGAAAATGAAATATATACACACACACACATATATATATAAAAATTGAAGAATCGAGATATTTTTGAAGGGTGTTTTTTTTATATGTAATAATAATAATACATATAATACATATAATAATACATACAACTTTGGTATAACATATTTATCAGACAATATAGATTATAAAGGGCACTGTCAGTGATTCTGAAAGTGCCCCATTATGTTATTTTTAAGGTTCCTCATTTTGTTTTGGAGTCTACTACAATACATTTACTTGCATCAAATGTCAAAAAATAAAATAAAAATGATAATAATTTTCTCATTACATACATTACAGACTGAAAACGGTTTGTTCAAACATTCAGCCTACTCTAAACCCCTCATTCCATGAGCCTACTCTGCTCTGATTGGTCAGATGGCCTAGTCTGTTGTGATTGGTCGACTCTGCTCTGATTGGTCAGATGGCCTAGTCTGTTGTGATTGGTCTACTCCGCTCTGATTGGTCAGATGGCCTAGTCTGTTGTGATTGGTCGACTCTGCTCTGATTGGTCAGATGGCCTAGTCTGTTGTGATTAGTCTATTCTGCTCTGATTGGTCAGATGGCCCAGTTTGTTGTAACTGGTCTACTCTGCTCTGATTGGTCAGATGGCTCAGTCTGTTGTGACTGGTCTACTCTGCTCTGATTGGTCAGATGGCCTAGTCTGTTGTGATTAGTCTACTCTGCTCTGATTGGTCAGATGGCCTAGTCTGTTGTGATTGGTCTACTCTGCTCTGATTGGTCAGATGGCCCAGTCTGTTGTGATTGGTCTAACGCTTACAGTGTGTGTCGGAAACAAAACGCCTATTATCCTTATTAACATTTTTAGTCCTCAGCACTTGATACACAGTAATACGAACAGTAACGATGGCGTCAGTTTTTTCCGGATCTATTCCAGCTCGAGTCCTCATCCTTTTGAAGTGCAGCTAAGTGGATTCGCAGCGCAGAAAACAGCGCCCTCTTGACACTAAACTCTTCCAGTCTCAGCTACAACTACAGTGTGTGAGGGGGGTCAAAGTAGATGTTGTTCACCAGCAGCCAATGAAGACCATAAGCTGGCATTATGCAAATTTGTTACATTGTTGTTATGTCGGTATGTAACTTGTTTCGGTGAGCTATAGTTGAATCAATTGACACAAATTTCTAAAATGAGGGACGGGCCACAAATCCTTGTGTACAGTTTGCAAAACTGTGGGAACTGATTGCAAAAGGGTGGGCATGGTTTATGATTTTGTGGGTGCGGATTGAAAAACCGTAGGTACGGTTTACACATCTGAGTGCACAGATTGGAAACTCTTGGGTACGGTTTTTTTATTTGTGGGCACGATTTGTTAAACCGAGGAAACAATTCAAGAATCTGTGAGTACGGTTAATAAACTGAGGGGACGAACTGCAAAACTGTGACCACGGACTTGTGGGTCTTGTTTTTTTCTTCTTCTTTTTTTCTCTACTGGTGAATTTCCGGGCTCCATAGATTTGACATATCTGTATAAAAAAAAAAAAAAATAGTTTGAGACACACTTGTATACTTGTGCTCTTTATTATCAAACTGCTAACAGCTTTGGTAACAACAAAACTATGCTGTTTTTTTTATCAGAACTTGGATTTTTAGGCTCTGAAATGTCAAATGAGACAGACTTTTTGTGTTTGACAGTGACCTGGCAAAGTTTGAGTGACAGCTGCAGTTCATCATTTCACATGGCCCTTTGATGCATGAGGAAAAAGAAACATTCCCTCTGTCCTCTACTGACCAAAGCTCATTCCACACTAAATGGGCAACATTCTCATCCAATAGATGGACTCTTGGCAGTCAAACAATAGAAAGAGCAAACAACCAGGGGAAGAGAGAGAGAGTGAGTATGGTATTCTGAAAGCTTTGTGAGACACATTGAAAAGGACAGCTTCCATCAAAATATTTCAGCTCAAAACCTTAGATGATCCCAGACTTTACTATCCTTCCTCTAGTTCTAAAATATATATGTTACCCATCACAAGTTTGGATACATCTATTCTTGTTATTATGTTTTACTATTTTTAAGGTCTCCTCCATTTTATTAATAATAACAATAATAATAGCATTCATTATTATTAGTTTTATGCAAAAAAAAAGACAAATAATTTAATTTAATTAATAATCCATACAGACAATTTAAATGTGTACAGGAATAATTTTAAGTGTTTAAATTATGTAATAAAGCATTTAAGCTGCATTAATTTTAGATCAAACCATTAAGATCACAAGGTGCTAAGCGTCTCCATGGGGTCTCAAACTGTTTTTAAATGAATAAGGAATAGTTGTTTTTGTATCATGACCTGTAGCTTATAAAGCAATCACATTAGAGGGTTTATAGTTGAAGTGATTAAGGTATGACACATTAACTTCCCTCTGTGCTGCAAAAATCCCAGGAAACACATGTGAACTCATTAGACCTCAGCCATTGTAATTCCACTAGTTGAGCAAAACTCATTTCCTTAATGTATGAGGGCCATTAGTTACCTCCACCACAACATGATGAACACAATCAGGGAGGTCTGGAAGTTCATTAAAAGGTGATATTTCTGGGTTATCATTAAAGGACATAAGTTCAGCATCCAAAACAGTTGTGATGATAGTAAATGAGCCTTTCATGTGACCTTAAAAACTTTCATTTAGAGGGAAATTACTGAGGACAAGATAAAGTGATAAGGACATCTTTAGTTTTATCAACACTTAAAGGCATAGCTCACCCAAAAATGAAAATTCTTTGTGACTTTGTGACTTGCTCCATCATTTTGATATGTATTTATTTATTTTTCATTAATTGCATGAAACCGAAAGTCTCAGCTTAGTTTAATGGTATAATTACCGTTTCAGGTTAAATAAAAATATAATGTATTTATAACACAGTGCATATTATATTTATAATTTTAGCTACAGTATACTCTTCTCTAAAAAAAAATATAGTTTTCCTCCTCCTTTTGTATCTAGCTAATGAGCTATGGATATTGAATGACTTTCCTGTCAGAACAACGCATTCTCATCCCAAGTCGTCATATACTGACGCTTTTGACATTTCGTCTACATCGAACGCACATGGCACCCTTTAGCGTCAATATGAGACGCACAGAGCTTTGTTCGGTTATGGGTAGGTTTAGGTCTGGGGTAGGGTTAGGGTTAGACCGCTAGGAGGCGCCTTCTGGCCCATATCTATCTGCGTCTCATATTGACGCTAAAGGGTGCCATGTGCGTTCGATGTAGACGAAATGTCAAAAGCGTCAGTATATGACGACTTGGGATGAGATCGGGCTGGTCAGAACACATTCAAATATCGTATTCCTCATTTGTAAGGCACAGTAGAGCGTTGGCACTTTCAATGCCAAGGTCATGGGTTCGATTCCCAAGGAAAGCGAGAACTGATAATAATTTAAAATTTTGCGAAACATACCAATCCACAAAATTAATGTAATGCATAGTTGATATAAAAAATTGGATGACTAGTAATTTCCTACTAAAACCTACAACAACAACAAAAAAAAAAATATATATATATATATATATATATATATATATATATATATATATATAATAATTACTGGACCAAAAAACCTCCACACATAATAACCTAGAATACTATCTAACACTTGATGGCTCCTCTGTCAAGTCTTTGTTGTCCGATAGAAACCTGGGTGTTCTCTTTGATATAATCTTTCATTTGAAAGCCACATTTCTAGCATCTGTAAAACCACATTTTGTCCATCTTAAAAATATATTTAAATTATGACATACAGTATGTCTTCAATGAAAAATGCAAAAGTTAGTTCATGCGTTCATGACCTAAACTCTAGCTGGTCCAAAACGCAGCAGCTCTAGAGTTCTAACTAGAACCAGGAAGTATGACCATATTGCGATCTCAAAATTCTGGCCAGTTGATAATGCCCAGAATATCAAAATCAACTGCAGGGGGTAGATCTTTTTTCCTATTTAGCTCCCAATCTCTGGAACAGTCTTTCTTTCAATTTCTATTTTTCAAATAAGTTAAATGATTGTTAGGCTGTATAAATTAGGTCAACTGAAACCGGCAACACTTCCACTAATGTGCTTGTTACGTCGTAAGAAGAATGGCATCTACACTAATATTAGTCTGTCTCATCCTTATCCTGAGGTCACCGTAGTCAGCTGGATCTGGTCCGTTACCAGATCAGATGTGGACCTGCACCTAGACACGACCACAACACAGCCCTGAATGTCAGCACAATCCCCTGTAAAGGCCTTATCGACACGACAGCCATCGCACAGATCCTCAGCAAAGACCACGAGAACCAGACAGGTCCTCCACACAGACCCTATATGTCCAGCTTCGTCTCCATACTGGAGTGATGAATCTGATCTTCAAGTTAAAGGAACTGGGTGAATATTTGAATGCTATTGATCCCAATATGAATTCTGACTTGTGATGCAGCCTGAATCATAATCACACCATGTTGGCAAGAGGAGAACTGTCCCACAGACTGAACCTAGTGTTTCCATTCTGTCACCTGATGGAGTTTGGATTCCTTACCACTGTCGCCTCTGGCTTGCTTAGTTGGGGACACTTGATATTCAACAATATTATTGATCTGATTGTATTGTATGAGACCTGAACTGAGCTGGACAATGTTTGTTTTTTTTTTGCAGAACTGCTTTACAGGTGAAATGAATTAATTTAATAATTGATGATCTTTACAACAGAACTGAATCAACACTGAACTGACTTAAGATTATCAACAGCCGAAATGCATAATTGTCCTATCACTGTAAATCTGTTTTGAAACAATCTGTATTGTATATAGCGCTATATAAATAAAGATGTCTTGACTTAACTTGACTAGAAGATTTTCAATGAATAACCATTTAAGGTTCAATTTGTTTCTCACACAGTTATTTTATATAAGTCATATGAACAATTTTTATGTTGATATTTGGAACCTGAGAGTCCCTGGTCCCTGTCTATTTTTACTGTCTATTTCAAAATAAGCAGCATAAACCTTCAGCTAAATATCTTCTGTGTTTCACCAAAAATAAAAGCCATGCAGGTTTGGAATAAATGACTGAGTACATTTATTTTAGGTGAACCATTTAGGTTTCTCATTGGATCTGATGCTAATTTAAATTAGAGTGACAGTAAATTATAGAAATTGAGGTTGACTTTTGGTTTTTACTTATTCTTTGTTAGCAACCAGAGGTCCTTTGGCAAAGCAACCAATTCCTGATGCACTCTGATTTTATTCATTGTCAATCCAACATTCATCCATCATTTCCATAACGGTTGAGTGCAAACGAGGAAGCCAAGTCCAGATTTTAACTAAGAAAAAGGACACAAAGAAGAACAGGCAATCACGATTGTTATGCTGTTAAGTTCCAATGTAAGGTTCCCTAGCTGAAAGGAAAATATAAAAACTCAAACTACGGAGAACTTGGGAAACCTGCACTCCCAAGAGTAATCAATTAATTGTGCAAAAGTACTCTGCAATTACTGATCAAAGTTAGTGCCTAAGCACATCTCTCAGGCTTTGAAGAACTTTAATAAGACACCTACATGCCTACCAGCCCCGCTTACTTATCAATTAATTTGGGAGTTAATGAGTTGGGAAGATTATTGCCTCTTGCGCTCTTCATCTCAGGAGGGACATGTGGATTGTGTACGGTGTAGAAAAGGACAGGTGTGAGCCGACGTGGTAGAAGTGGTAAAACCATTCCGAAGCTTCAGTATTGTTAGTAATGTCAGTAGAGAAGGTGTGGATTTCATAATCTAGATAAATGTTGCTGATAAATTGTGTATATAGAGGTCCTTGCTAAGGCAAGCATCACTATTGTTATTGGTCAAAAATAAAGGATCTGAACAAACCACTAATTTAGAGTATAAGTTTTAAGCTTTGGTGAGTAATTCGTCCTACACCATTTGTGCTAGAGACATGAATGATAGGATCTCAAATCGTGCAACTTGTTGAGGGAAGGTGAGCTATTATTTTTCTAAGTGGTCAGACTTATGAGTCTTTCCTGGCGAGTGATAAATCGGGCCAAAAAAACAAAATCCATTGTGGAAGGAACTTGAGCCATATCCAGAGACCAAAATTGAGGGTTGGGTTATTATAGTATTATTTTGAAATATTAGTTCTGTTGAACAGAAAATAAGATATTTTGAAAAATGTTGGTAACCAAACAGTTTCTGGTCCCCATTGACTTCCATAGTATTTTTTCCCCCATACTATGGAAGTCAATGGGGACCAGCAAATGTTTGGTTAGCCACATTTTTTCCAAATATTTTCTTTTTTGTTCAACAGAACTAAGAAAGTCATATAGGTTTAGAAGAACTTGAGGGTGAGAAAATTGGGTGAACTATCCCTTTAAGATGCTTTGCAAGAACTCAATGAGCGAGTAAATATATAAATAAGAAAATACTGACATACAGTTAATAAATAAACAAAACGTCCACAAATGACCCTGTCATTGTTTCCAATCCCCCTTGTGAACTCTATTTAACCTAGCATGACAACTGGGTCTTATTGTCGCTTCAGAAACACACTATAATTACCTATGTCACCGACACGCTCATTAATTTGAAACATGGATGAAAAGCAGCATTGAGAAAACAGAATCAGGAAAACAGCTTTTCATTTGACATATTCTGGGGAAATCTGTCCAAACAAAGCTCACACCATAAACAAGAGACATGATTCTGACCATCACATGCCAGATGTGAGACATCTTGGTAGCAGATGACAATTGTGTCTCATTCTATTTACTCTAAACCGTCATCGCTTTATTATGCACACTGAATATTAATGCAGCTTATTGCAGATTGGTCACATATACGCCCACATGGAACCTGTGCAATTTCTGCATTGATCACGGGAACATTCTCCAGACTATGGACTGGATTTAAATATGGTAATAAGTATGGGTGTAACTAACGGCACACAACCATGACTGTTTGGTATGGGTTTGGTACAGCAGGGGGGAGTAAACTAAACACAAAATTGCTTCTTTCAACTTTTTTTTTTTTATTAAACTGTGCTTTTTTAACCAAAATGCCTCTGTTTAAATAATTTCAATTACATATATATATAGCTGTGAGCAGCAATTATCAAGGTTCAACCGGTTTAAGGCCTTTAAGCACATGCGTAAAAAGATATTTTACTAAGTCAATGTACGCACAGACAATCATGGAAACTCGGACAAAGACACGGCATGCCAATTTTCAAGTCAATTGGACTAACGGTGAAGTAGTTATAGGCGTTTTCATGTTTTTTAGCAAATAATTGTTTTGTTTTTTTTTAAATAAAAAAATAAAAAAACATTAGAATTTGAAATACAACTCTTTTGTAACAATCCAAAGTTTTACTGTCACTTTTTGATAAGTTTAATACATGGGTTTTTGCCAATACGTACTTTCAACGACAGCATTGTGCCGTTAGAGGTACAGAAACGACACACTTCGTCTTTTAAGACTTATTCTGTGCACGACTATGTCATAGCAGATGTATTGGAACAGAAATGTGTCAGTCTTTCGAGGTTTGGTACTTAGAACAGAAACAAGTTGTTTACTTGTCCTCCTGACTTCTCAAAGTGACTCAGGTGAGAACGGGTGAGCCGTGAGTGATAACGCCTGCTGTATGCCTGATAGATGATGCTGTCTTCTGACGTTCTGAACGATGAGGAACGTCTCCCTGTGTGTGTTTCTTCTCCTGGTGGAGCAAGTTTCTTTCCGCGGTGTTAAAGCATCATTAAACATGTCCTGTCATTGCCCATCTGTTTAACATTTATCCTGAAAACGGGAGCTGGAGGAAGAAAGAGAGATACAGAGAGCTTGCCATTAACTCACAAAGCTCGCTGAAATGTTCTGTGCTATAGAGATCCTAGATATTCCTGAAGGGCTGGAACTGGAGACGCCACATAACCCCCGTTAGCCTTTCAGGCTATGAAAACAGAATAATAGCCACATAGATCTGCATCATGATTGCGGCTTGTTCGGTAATGCACCTCAGAGCTGCGGTGCCGAGTCTAAGGGCTCCCCCCACACACACACACACATTTTCCCCTCACAGCCGCTATAAAATTCAATTTTCTTTATCTTGTTTGCTTTTGCTTTATTGTTTTGCATTAGGAGCGCTCAGCAAACAGGCACTGCCCTCCACCCTCTCTTACCGCCCACTCAACCCCCACAATTTTACCCACAATCCACAGGCCTCAGTAATACCTGCACAACAACAAACTCTCAGCCAGACTACGGATATGCAAAATACTAATTGACATATTTTGAAAGTCAATTAGTCAATGGTCTGTAGCCCTGTAAAATGACGATGATTCATAATCAGAAACGTTTCCACGGGGTGTTTATACGACACATTCTTGCAATTAAAAATAGCTGCATGCTACAGGATGTAACGGTTCTTTGTACAAATTGTACATAAATCCATATGCAAGTAAACTGTCTCTAAACAATGTAATGCAATGGGACAAAGTGTTTTATTTTCTATAGTCTAACAGTAAACTTATTGTTGACGAATGTTAGAGATGGTTTTAGTGTGCGGATAGTTGCTGTTACTATTGCTAAAGCATATACATTTATGATCAGAGCAGTATTTATTTGGCACAAAATCAATAGGAATCTATTGAAGCCCATTTCTGTCCAAAAAAAAATCATGCTTTGGTAAATCATAATTATGACATAAAAGACATACATGCCAACATTATGAGATAAAAAGTAAATTGAAGTCAGTTATGACTTATGAGACTTATGAGTCAGAATTATAAGAGGATTAGTCAAAAAAAAAAGAGATGTAAAATCATTATGAGACAAAATTACTGACTTACAAGCTCAATAGGACTTTTTATGTCATGATTATGACTTAGCATGTCATATTTTCTACATTTTCTGTCATAATTATGGCTTTTTATCTCATGATTATGACCATGCAACACATAAATGTCATAATTTTGACTTGTTATGACCAAAGTATGATTTCTTTCCTTATGGGGCCTCCATAAGAATCGATTTGGGTGACAGGATTAAACTTAAATACAGCAAAGTAGATTATTATATATATATATTTTTTAAACTACATTTTGTATTGAACAAATACAAAATAAATTTGGCATATTTCTTGTTGCTGGAAAAGTTACAATATTTTAAACAGTATTTACATGCAACTGAACATCGTGGTTAGCGTTGCTGCTATAAATCAGTTACTCCCAACCAATACTGCTAACTACATTCTACATGTGTTCCCTCTCTTTCATTAGAATTCTCCTTATTCGCTCTCATTTAATTGTTATTGTTCCCCTATATTGTGATGAGGATGATAAACCCCCATCCTTCCCCTCATCAGCTCTCTGACAGGCTGTAAATACGTGAGGTCACTGTCAGGTTCATGTTTTTTTTTTTTTCTGTTTTTTTTCATAGTGAGCTGATCTCTCACATCCCTAGAGGTCAGATTCCTCCGGAGCGGCAGCGGGCCACCCTCCCTTCCCTGACTTCACTGGTTGGCCGCACCCTCCAAACTTTTTAATGAGCCGGTCAGGCATCTCAGTGTTGCCCTTCGGTGGGTGTTTGCCAGCTGAATGCTCTGATGAGAGGGAATATTGATAAAGCTGTCAGAATAGCTCTGGCTTCAAGACAATGTGTTTAACAACTCCAAACTTCATAAAAAGTAGCCACGCTGTGCTACATTGCTAATGTGCGCTAGTGCCAGTGCAGAGTTTTCCCTCCAATAGAGCGGTGCGGTTTGAAATTTCAAAGCCATGGATTCTCTATGGAATTTCCAAAAGGTTCTACAACATAAATGACACATCTATGTGAAATTAAACAAACATAAATGATGTCTCAAACATGAGTTTTAAAGCTGCTTTGTACTGTAAATTGTCAGCAATTCGCTACATAAGGGCTATAACTAACACAAATATGTACGTTTACCTGCTTCCAACCCATTGGAAATTTCTGAGAAAACTGAAGATGAATTATCCATTCAGGTTATGCTGGCCTATAAACTGACTACACAACTGAACAGCTCTTTTCCAATTCCAAATCATGCCTTATTTTTCTTTCGACCTAAGTTTAAACCTGGGAACCTGCTGTTTGCAAAGTTAGCTATGTAGCATTGCACTCTTACAAGTACCAACACATTCGCATTTTACTTTCACCAAAAGTGCAGCACTGAGAATTCACTTAAAAGGCATTTATTGGATGTGTGCAGGTAGAAATCATTCATTCATGACACACAACCAAATCTTACATTTATAATACAACTGTAAGTCTATTACAGCTTAGCACATAGCTGGAGCTCTTACCTACAGATGTTTCTTGTCGGGGTTTGGTCTCCTGGGATCGAGGAAGAGTAGATTTGTAAAGCGTGTAGAGCCGTGTGTGGAGATGAAATATGTTAGGAGTCATCACCAAACACTACGCCACCATACAGATGTTGCATTTCCTGCTCAAGACTACCTCTACAACTGAAATCTCTCTCACTCACTCTTTTCTTCCCATGAAATCAGCCCAGATTCTCTCGGCTCCTTCCCATGCCTCCCCTGTCTCTCTGTAATACATTATCTGAGCCCCCTCAGCCATCTGTTCAGATGTTGTGTCTCCAGAAACACGGCTCCCAAATTTTACAGATAATTACGATAAATTTGCGGTTCACTCTTGGGGTGCTTCCACGGCTCCTCTCCACACCCACCAGACCATTTATAATCATCCCTGACTTACACAGAACAGACCACAAAGATGAATGGAAATTATGTTCATTAACAAGCCACCGACCCCGATGTTCAAAGTGAAGATATAAATGATCTAAATAGTTCTACAGTTCTACAGAAATAGCCTTCCTGTAGCTCAAGCAGTAGAGCGTTGGCACTTGCAACACCAAAGTCATGGGTTTGATTCCCAGGGAAAGCAAGAACTGATAAGAATGTAAATGTGTACCTTGAAATGCAAGTCGCTTTGGATAAAAGCGTCTGCCAAATGCATAAATGTAAAATGAATGTGTAAACCAAGTGCAGAACTGTTTATACTAAATTAATCTTTTAGGGAATTTTCAAACCTGGATCAGTTGGAGCATTTGTTCCGGAACCTGGTGTGTTTTCTCCCTTAGTTCGGTTAATTTAGGCATGTATGAACACGACAATCACACTCGGATCTGCACAAAAGCAATCGCTCCGAGATCGACTGAACGAGGCGATCTCGGCTCTCGGGTGCGTTTCCCGTACAACAACGTAACGCGGTGCTTCACTATCATAGTATGATGCATCGTGGAAGAAATCAAGTAGCTAATCACGACTGTTTCCTGAAACTGTATTGTCGCAAATTGGTCATTTAACCACATTGGTTAATGATGTCACGCATGTGGTGGAGTAATAACTTCTTTTAATGAATCTGTTTGAGATAGAATTAACGCTAGATGTTTTGCTATAAATTACGTACATGGCATCTGAGGACTAGTTCTCTTTTCCCTCAGTTATTTAGCTTTATTTTCATATTCAATCATAGGCTCATTCTTACGTACTAGCGCTTGTACGCACATGAACACTCTTCAAAAAAGGTGCTTTAAATCTCTTGACAATCTAAAAGATGTAAATGACATTTGTATATATTCTAAATAAAAGATATAGATTGTACTAAATGTCAGCTTGCTTATCCTGTTAAGCTGCAACGCCACTTTTGAAAAATCCCCAGAAATGACATACCCAAACTGAAACAGATACAGTTCATGAACCCTTTGCACTAAAAGCACAAGTATGATCTCATTTGAAAGCTGACACCTGGTAGTTTATTGTAAATGTAGAATTAATTATTGTCATAATGAAAAAAACATTTTTTAAATAGCTTCAAAGTTTTGTAAAGTTATTAGAAATGTATTTTTATTAAACATATTCATGAAAATAAAATTGAAGTGGGCCCTGGAGCAATCTAGAAATGCACTGCAGCTAAAGCCATATGTGTGACCATGTTATATTTGAAATCTGAAAATGATAAGTCTAAAACTCTGTATTTGGTTAAATGTTTTTCAAGATCATGTCAAATTACTTTATTTTGATTAGACTCTAAAAATGCTACTGATGTTTAGTCATCAGCTAAGTCATCTATTCAGTCTATTGTCTCTATTGTTTTGTGGTGCAAACGAGCCCCATTCAGTCTCAGTCTCCCCAGTACACATTCACACACCTCTCCAGCCTGGTTATGGATCTAAATATGCATATCTTTTGTCTGCATTATAGTTACTAACGACTGGCTATTCACAGGCTATTCATAGGGTTTCAATCCCTAATTTATTTTATCAAAGTTCTCACTTATATTTGAAACTGTATCAAATGCACTAAAACATTTCAGAAAAGCATTACTATTTAGAAAAAAAACCCATAAAAGAATAACTTCTAGGTGACAGGTGCACCTGAGCTAGCTAGCATGTTAGCTTAGCACACCATCAATACACGACCATTTATGAGATTAAAACTATGTTTGTGCTTCAAACTTATTTTATAACGCAAGTCGATTGTTTTAAATAATCTTCTGTGATCTAATTTGGCTTCAGATAAAAAAAATCAGAAAGAAAATATATTATTTATAGTATGCACGATGATAAAGTCTATATCGATTAGCATTACATTATAAATATAATCTATTATTATAAAAATACCTGGCATTGCTTGAAGAACACTCAAATATCAAATATCATTTGCAATCATGTTTATTGTCTTCAAAACGTCTGTATCTGCATATTACAGCGATCTCTGTGTTAGCTTTGTGTGTAGCTGCTATCAGTGACGTCCTTGAAGGTCACATGATTATGTCTCTTCTTCATGTTCCATATATGGAGTATTATTGTGCATATAGCGCCCTCAGGCTATTGGTATGAATTGAAAACACAGCACATCTCAGTAAGAAGCGCTCATAATGATTACATCGACGCATTTGGGTATAAATTCAATAAATATTATTCCTGTCTATAGAAATATGATGTGAATCTATGAGAATATATCAATATTTCTCCAAGTCTGCACATTTTTGAGCTAAAAGCCCTGAGGGACGTTGTTTTGTATAGCACTGTCATGACAACAGCACGGAGTTTTTTTTTCTGAATGGACCAGCTGACGCTCATAATTCATATTAAAGGTATCAACGCATTTTTCCATTTCATAACTCCTGACACAAAATAAGACATAACTGTCACTATAAGTTTCTCAGAATACAATAGTTGTCAAATACTGAAACTTGAGTCTTATATCTTTTTAATGATGTATAGTTTGTCAAGGTAAAACATTTAATCTGATAGTAACTTTGAACTAATTAAATAAAAAAACGCTTCAGTGCGCCGACGCACTGGTGAGGGTTAACAGGTTATTTTGCTCAAGATAAGGAATTATTGAGTCCACATGTCACGCAAACAAGAAACTCTGCTTCTAACCACAGAGCTGTCGTTCCAACCACACAACTTTGCGATGCTGTTTGCGAATGTTCATTGGAACTATGGTTTTGGGAAACACCGACTTGAACATAGTTGGCTAACGATGCTTTCTGGAAACGCACCCCTGATTGGACCAACGAACCAAGCGGTATCATAATTCATAATGGGAAATGTGTTATACAAAAAGCAGCAGTGTCTGATTTTGTACGTTTTGTGGTTGAAAACCAAAGAGCGCCTCTTCATCTGTGTAATTGTTCTTATCCGTGCATTGCAAGAAAGCTGTCCCGACGAAGCCTTGATTCCCGCTCTAACTGCATTGTAAGTTATATACTGTATATAGACCTATTAGTGTTGTCAAATGTAGTAACTTCGTTATCAAGTCGGTTCTGAAATGTAAAAAATGTGACGCTACCAGCATTTCCCGCTAGCATTTTGAGTGCTGTTGAACGGATACTGGTTGGCCATTGAGTTCACGTCCTCAACGTGTATGTCTCTGATTAGCCATTGTGTTCACACCGTCAACTATATGTCTGTGATTGGCTACAATGATCAACGTTTTAAAAACATGCGTTCTTCACAGAAGACAGACTTCCCAGTTTGAAAGCAGGCGTCTATCAGCGGATCCGTCTATCAGTGGATATTTTAGGGATCCACTGATAGACGCCTGCTTTCAAACGCTCCCACCATTGGTACCCATAGTGCCAATAATGAGATGTTCAAGGTCAGTCCACCGAAACGTGTTTGTGTGTGTTGGATCTCACTGCTAATTTACCAGAAACGTCATGTCTTCAATCCTTTGGAATTATAGCTTCCTTCAAACTCTTCTCTCAGATCAGATGTTGATAGAGCGGGAGAAGCAGACCCCGGTGTTAGTTCTCCTCGAACTAATATGACGTCTCCCACCAAGCGGTTGTCACATTAATCATCTCAATAATCGCATTGGTGGTAAAACTTTTTGGAAAATCAACATTATTAGAGGGCTGATCAAGGCCGCCTGGCATCTCCTAGTTATTAATAATTCAAAGGCACGCTGCGTTGCGGTGGCCTGTGGGGAGGTGTCATGGGAGAGAGAAGACACCTGGTATTAAAGATCTTATCTGACTGAAGTTCGGGTTTGTAAATGGGCTGTCAAGAGCTTTGAGAAACCACACACATGCCACAGCGCACATACACAAAGATCAGTGAGGAGATACACAAAAAATCAGAGAGGAGATACACAAAAGCTGCATATGAACAGTTCAGAACACACACATACAGTACAGTACAACTCCCCAAACTGCACACAGATCAGAGGAACAGAAAGGACGCAGGATTAAAAGAGAGCTGGGTGACATTAAAAAGTGTCTTGGGGCTGACTAGATCACTATCACTACAAAGAGACTGATAAGAAGTAACAGAGAGATGGAGAGAGATGACTATTCTTGCTTTTTTATTTGTTTCTCATATCAAAGAACACTATTCTCTCAGAAACATCACATGCACTAGACATGTTATTCTTGATATTGAGCCAATTTGTACGTATTTTTTCCCTCATATTTAAAAATGTTAGACCTATTCGTAAACAAATGCTGCTGTGACCTCCACTGACGATATTCATGAATGTAAATCTTATTCCACTGGGGTTACGATCTACACCAGTGAAATATGATTATGCAACAATATCGCTCTCTTTATTGTCTTTCTATATAATGCAGCAGAAGGGAAATATTGCACTTATGTGATGTGATTAAAACAAAATGTCACACATAAAGTCATGTCGGAGTAGAGTATATTACATTTTATATCAAAATATCCTGCATGCTCAATGCTATTAATGGCAAAGGCTCAAACTCCTGAAAACTGTTTTTAAAAATACAGTTTTGTCAGATCTGTGGTACTTGTGCTTCAACGGGGTGGGAACCATTAAGGAATATAATGGTTAACGTTCCTTATCAATTCAATAATTAATTGGTTATTTTAGTACTTTTAAGGAAACATTTTCACAAACAAACAAAATAAATAAATGTATTAAAGCATAAAAATGCTATGTAACCAAAACAATACAAAGAAAGATAAAAAATCTAAGTGGTAGGTAAAAAAAATTTTGTCAAAAATACATGTATAAATATATCAACATACAACTATACACTCATTTATATATATGCAAAAGAACATACAGGGGCGCGATGTAAGTCACCTAAACGAGTGTCTCGTTGGTCTTTTCGCGTGATTAAAACGCCTGATGCCTTGCATAAAATTTCATGATTTTATTAAAAAAAGATACAGAATAGAAATACTTAGAAAGTTCAAATATGTTCTCAGAACTGTACACTGATTGTTTATGGACAGGTTATGGAGTCAGTCGGCTGCGAGTGAAACGCAGGGTGGCGGTCTGAAGTTAGAAGTTCCCCCGCTAAACATGATAAGTGTCGGCACGAGAACCAGAGCCGTTACGGTGGAAACGGGACAACAGAGACGGGTCGATTACACTTGAATTACTTCTAAATGTTTAATTTGTACTTCTAATATGTGTTAAACGAGCTTAAATGTATGCTATATTTATTAAAAACTAAAATATGCTATTCTGCGAAATATGATCAAAAATAAAGTTCTACAGAGTTATCATGCAAACCAGTGGTTGTGTGGAGAATTTTTTTTTTTATTTATTTTTTTTTAGTTTAGAGTTTAGAGGATTTAAGTTTATCCATAAACATTAATTCATGTATGAAGTAAAAAAAATAAATAAATAAATAAATAAATAAACCTAGTACTATAGTAAAAATGAATCAACCCAGTATGCTAGGTTAAACCAACCCATTATGCTGGGTTAAATAAACAACCCAATTTGCTGGGTAGAATTAACCCAATGTGTGTTCTGTCCTATATTTACCAAGCCTTTGATTTTAACCCAGTGTTTTATGTACAAGTTAATTTATGGTCATATTTTATTATTATTTACATTGATTTACATTAACCTTGATTGAACACAAGTCTGTCTCTGAACTGATTTTTTTTTAGTCTTTAATTACCACTTTATTCATTACACTCTTTTTTTCACTTTCTTCCCTCTATGAGTAAAGAGTCTCTCTCTCTCTCTCTCTCTCTCTCTCTCTCGCTCTCTGTGTATTATGTCAGAAGAGAACAGTAAAAGCAAGTCGATTAAATCCACAAGCAAAGAAGCCATCAATCTTGATGTTCCCAAACAGCCACAAATAATTTGCATTGTCTCAGTCAATTAGTCAGGCATTTCTCTCTCCCGGCAGTCAGGTGGACCTGTGCGCTGTCTCCACATTAGACTTAATCAATACACAACCACCCACTCCTTTTCCCTCACAAACTACTCTCTCTAGATGCTCATCTCTCAGATTTACTCATCGGCATGGCTGAAAGCTGCATTATTGTTTGTGAGAATGAATCATAGCCCTCCTGCAGCCTACCACCAGGACACGGCTAACAACAAGGCTCGGCATCTTGGGATTGTTGCGGAGCGCCAGAGGGAGCGACTCGAACCATCTGAGGCAGCAGCCGGCGCCTGACTCACAGCCGAGGACCGTGACCAGCTTCAAACATGTCTGAAGGCACACGAGGAGAGCTCAGGGACAGAAGAGTTCAGTTGTCGAGATAAAGAACTAAAAGAACAATTTCTACGAAGGAACGGAGCGGTGAGGGAGTGTAAAGAGCAGTGAGTTGTATCACTGTTTCATAAGAGCAATTAATGTTGAATAGCTTGGAAATGTTACCATTTCACCCACTCACCATCGTGTTGTTCCAGACCTATATTATTTTCTTTCTTCTATAGAACCAAAGTCCCTTTCAAGGAAAGCCTGTTCAACGCAACGCCTCCGGGCAGCTATTTCGGGCATCCAAGACCAAATCCTATCTATTTGAATGGAATCCTGAAATCTCCAAAACTGCTTGCCGAACTCACAATTAAGCAACATATCTCAATTCAGCAACAAAATCTGACATGAACTGCCCCAAAAATGTTGTTTCTTATGCTCAAATAGCACAAATAGCCTCAGGATTCTATGGGAATCGGATCTTAACGGCAGCTGCAGTGATGCAATTACTTTTTTTTTTCTTTTCTTTTATTTAGAAGGGGATGTATTCCACCATTTTGTGCGTTGCGGTTTCTCCTATTCATGAGTAATAGGAGTGAACAGTCTTTCTATATCTACAGTCTTTGTATAGAACACAAAACAAGATAATGCTTGTAGTTACAAGAGACTGCCAATCTCTACAAGGATAAAAAAAGGGATTTAAAAAAAAAATCATAAAAATAGTCGTTACGACAACTTGTGCACAGTATTCAAAGTCTTCTGAAATCATATGGGTGAGAAACAAAGACAATTTTATGAAAATCTTTAAGGAAAAGTTATGAAAAGTTTCTGAGTATAGATTATTTTGAATTTTACCCACAAAAAGCTATCGTATAACTTCAGAAGATTTTTTTAAAAGACAGAGAACTTTTTTAAGAGGACCTATTATCCTATTGTTATTATTATTATTACATTTTCAACTTTCTTTAGTGTGTAATGTTGCTGTTTGAGCATGGAAAATGTCTGCAAAGTTCCAAAACACAAAGGAAGTTATTTCGAAAATCAGTAATATAAAGTATAATGACTCAGTGGTATTCTTGAGTCTTCTTCCGGGACGTACATGTCACAGTATTCCTCTTTTAAATAATTCCCAAAAAATAAAGGAAGCGAGGCCTGGTTGAGTTGCATTAATAGTGCTGAAACTCACGGTTATGGCTGTCACAATTTCCCCTATGTTTAATGTGTTTTGTGGTCATGGACTTTTATTTTGAAATATATTTTCTGTTCCTATTGTCCTGATGTTCTAATGGTAAGATACCTGACATTTCCAAAACAAGCCCAAAGCCTATCACAACAGAGTGGTCCAGCTGACCAATCAGAGCACATTGCACTTTCAGAAGGAGGGGCTTCATAGAGACAGGAAATAAACAGAGCGTTACTGGCAGACTAAGAAGCGAGGAGCTGCAACAATGTAAAATAAGTGAAACATATTCTGACTGTTTATGGTTCTTAAAGCCCAAAGAAGGCTACTTTTAAGAATAGGTTTTGAAGTGAACGCTTACACCGTGTGTGCGACATGATGCAACGTGATGAAATCAAAATCAAAAATGTATCTTTATAATACGTACTGTCTATTCTGGATACACTCTAAAAAGTGCTGGGTTGTGTTAACCCAATTTTGGGTCAAATATGGTCTCACCCAACGTTGGGTTAAAAAATGCAATTTAAAAATGGACAAATTGCATTTTGGACAAAATCAAAAATGGACAAAAATGCAATTTAAAAATGGACAAATTGCATTGGTTACATTAAAAATGTAAACCAACGGCTGGGTTTGTCCATTTTTACATTTAATTTTTAACCCAACGTTGGGTGAGACCATATTTGACCCAAAATTGGGTTAACACAACCCAGCAGTTTTTAGAGTGTACTGTCAAACCAATGGATCAATATATGATTGGGCATTATGCAAAACATCCTTTTCAAATTAAATACTTTTTTTATGAAATATTGCAGTATTTATTTGAAATAATTTATATATTTGATTAAATATTAGATCAAAATAACTTTCCTTCCCTCTGGCAGCGACATCTCTTCTCAGATGATGCGTTTACTGGCGCAAGGGCGGGGCAAGCTGTCACTCACATGAGATCCACCAATAGCAAACCACAACCATACAATCAATTCCCAACAGACAAAAAGTACCACCCTTCATTTTTTTTTTCTTGTTCGAGACGTCATTTCACTTGGAAAATGGGATAGTCTTTATATCCCAAACCTGTGACTTTCTTCTGTGAAACAATTTTTTTTTTTTTTACTTTTTCTTTCAAGTTAGATTTTTCTAATTCATTTACTTTGACTTTGATAAAAAATATTGTTTCAATTATTTTACATCATTTATGCTGTTTTATTTAGTTTTTTTTACATAAAATCAAAATCAGTAATGAAAAATATGACAGAAATAAATGACAAAAGGCCCTATTAAAGAATTAAAGCATCATGTTTGAGTTCAATGACGCGTGGTCTCTATTTACTCTCATTACTTGGAAAAGATCAGCATCAATACTCTGCTTTACTGTTCTACAAAAGAAAGAAAATCATATTTTTTGGAACAACATTTACATTTACATTTATGCATTTGGCAGACGCTTTTATCCAAAGCGACTTACATTGCATTATCCTATACATTTATACATAGGTATGTGCAATCCCCTGGGATCGAACCCACAACCTTGCGTTGTTAACGCAATGCTCTTACCACTGAGCTACAGGAAAGCTGTAAGGTCATGAGGGTGAGTAAATGGGGTAAAAAACAACATGAGGGTGAGTAAATAATAATAGACTTTTGAGTGAACTACTACTTTGCTCTACAGGCAAAACTGCATTCTGACCAAACTCTCTTAGTTTCTCTTAAACTACATGATCTGTTCTTTGACAGATTATAAACCAGATTGAGGGGGGGGGGGGGGGGGGGGGGGGGTTAAAATTGATTAAAAAACTATATTTACTGCAATTTGCTTTTTTTTAAAGACAGTGCTCCTTTAAATCAATCTATTTTGCTCTCTTTTTTTCTGCCTCACTCTCTCTACAACACATTCCCTTATAAATGTGCTTACAAATGCAACACTTATGTCTCATAAACAGTTTACAGTACTTGTTTTTTGTCTTGCTGTTTTTGGTAACAACAGAAGAGGTGCATTGTGGGTTGGACAACAATAAGCTCACAGCAATTCAGGATCTCTCTGGCAGATCTGCTGGCTGCGCAAGAAATTTGCATTAATTGTTTTGTCTATTAAATGTTCAAAGAACATATTCAAATCACTGTGCTGAAAATATCAGCATCCCTGAGATCATTCCACCTAGAATTGCTACAGCTCAGGAAGACAAAATGAAATAAACTCTCTCTCTAAGACAGCGGGAAAGTGTTATATTACCTGAGCTCACACTGTAGGGGCAGGTACAGCGTAAATGCAAAATCGCTCACAGAATGTTACTAGAAAGGAATATCAGAATAAAAAAAGAGAGAGTGGGCCAAGGTTAAGCTTCTCCCAAGCATCTGAAGATACAGGCCAAAGAACCACTTGACATGAGCTGCAACTGCACAGACAACCACCCCCAACATTTAATGTGGTAACACTTTATTTCGATGTTCCAATTTAGATATTCTATAAGTAACTTTGCAACTACATATCAACAAGCAGTCATTAGAGTATTAGTAGACTGTCTACTTAATATCTACTAAAACTTTATTTTGATGCTCTCCAACAGACATTCTCCTGACTAGAAGTAACTTTGCAAGTACGTTAACTTACTCTACTAACCCGAACCTAACAGTTTACTAACTGTCTACTACTACTCTAATGAGAGATAGTTGACATGCAGTTGCAAAGTTACTTGTAGTTAGTACAGAGACTAAAATAAATCATCGAAATAGCATAACCTGTCCTTTTTTTGTAAAAGAATCAGTAAGTGATTCTATTACTGTCACATCTTAAGACAGGTACAGTTTTAAATAATTTAAAATGTATTTAAATAATGAGACTTGTTTTCAGAAAATATAAATTGAATTGTGTTATAAAAGTCCTAATAGCTTATATTAGTACATAAGAAAATGAATCTTGTTTTAGAAATGCAGATAATCTTAAATGGAAAACAAGACAAAATAATTAGGAAAGTGATTTCCGCAGTGAATAAAGAGACCTTGTGAAAAATACACCAAAATGTAATTGAAAAACATTTATTTTATGATAAGTTTACTACAAATACATTTACACATTTATGTACTTAATCTAAATACCCTGCAATTGTACTGTTGGTATACTGAATTGATATACTTAAAGTCTGCTAAATTGGAACAACTAATTTTGCACGTAATGCACTTTAGTTATCTGGAAGTAGTGCTGAGGTCCAACTAAAGATATACTTAAGTATATTTGATTGTGCTAAAATTGAACTATTGCAAGTACACTTTAGGTACACTTTAAATATATTATATTTAATGACTGATATTATACAGTAATCATACTATCCTTACTATTAGTGATATTAAAACACATTTTAGGCTTAATATTAAGAAATATGCATTGTGCAAAAAAAATAAAAAAATACTCCAAATAAAGTTTATTATAATATTAATATCAGTAAATCTCAAGCGATATTTCAGTAAATATGATAATAGATTTCCACTACACTTAATATGAAATACATGTATAAAACCCTCCACTGGGGTTTAGGCCCCCGATGTGAAGTTTTGAAGACTAAAAGCAGGGAGATGTTCTAACTCAATCTTTTTTTCTTTTTTTTTCTGTCAGTTGTGTCTCTCCAGGTCTCATGCAGGTGTGATCACAGTTCTGAACAATGATGACACATAAATCATTCCCATCTCAGAGGTGAACTCTCAGCCCTGCCTCTCACACACACACACACACACACACACACACAC
Source organism: Leuciscus idus (assembly GCA_021554675.1). Taxonomy (NCBI): domain Eukaryota; kingdom Metazoa; phylum Chordata; class Actinopteri; order Cypriniformes; family Leuciscidae; genus Leuciscus; species Leuciscus idus. Next base: position 7,540,434 of record CM038644.1, read on the forward strand.
ACACAGGCTTGCACAATGATCAGTCTCCGGAAAAGAGAGTGGGTAAAACTCAAAGTTTCATTCTCTGTGCTCAAACACACAGGTGCAGGCGTGATCACAGCTCATCTATGCCAGCTGAACAGAGCCAGAAACCGGTTTGGAGCTTCACAAAAACACATGGATCCCAGTTTCCAAATCTAAAAACACAACTGTCAACTGCTATTTATACAGCCAGGCCTTTGCCAAATGACAAAATTATTTTGGCCAAGAACCACCCACTTTCACAGGATAAGACTGTCTGGCTAATATGTAATGCGAATAATTTCAGTTTGTCATTTTGCATGACATTTATGAAGGATAAATCAGATTTCAAGGAAAACTCTAAGAACAAAACAGAATATACAGTTGTGGTCGTGGTTGCCAATAAGCGGAAAACAAAACTCTTTAAAATACACTACGTTTTGAAAGTTTGGGGTCAATAAGATTTCAGTGTTTTAAAAAAAAATATATATATATATATATATATATATATATATATATATATATATATATATATATATATATATATATATATATATATATACAGTAAAAACACATTAAATTGATCAAAAGTGACAGAAAATATGTTTACACTACCATTTGAAATAAATGCTATATTGTTGAACTTTCTATTCATTAAAGAACCAAGAAAGTAATAAATTCAGCTTTGCCATGACAGGAATACATTCCATTTTTATATTGACATACAGTAAAAACAGTTATTTTAAAGTGTAATAATATTTCACAATATTACTGTTTTTACTGTATCAAATAAATACAGCCTTGGTGAGCAAAAGAAACGTCTTTCAAAAGCATTTAAACAGTAGTGTATCTCAAAATTGAAATGAAGTCCATTCATTAAAATGTTTGTTTCTACATGTAAACCATTGTTACGTTATGTGTAAAACTGTTTCGCTAATCTAAAACAATAAGTTCAGTTTTTATACTAAAGTATATCTGATAACACATATACTTTACAGTTATTTTAGACCTTCCTGGCGCACGCTGACTTCTAGAAACTGCACAAAACCAGCCAATGAGATTGGAACTTGCCTTTTCAGAAAGTTCTAGTCATGTTTGTGTGTAATATGCACTATATGAATGGTCCGTGGGCTTCCCCTGTCTGAGGCTATTCAACTGCCGACTGACAGACTCCATCTGACTATTCATGCATTAAATGCTGCACCTATACTGCCAGAGGACAGGCTGCTTCCCTTTTCCATCAGTTCCCCCCCCCTTCCTTTCTCTCGCTTCCAGCCTCCCTGACACACACATACTCACTTATCAATGTGAGTTATGTCAGATAACCTCTGATCAGTGCCACAGGTAGTCCAGTCACAGACAAAGACAAATCAGTTCAGGACGAACGTCTGTCTCTCTTCCTCAACTCTTATTTCGTTTCCTCACTGGATTCCAGCCTCTTTCTCTTCTTTCACTCGCAATTGTCTGTCTATCCTTCCCTTGCCTTACATGTTGTCTATCAACATTGTATCCACTTGATTTAATTCATGTCAAGCTGTCCTGCTCTTGCAATCCCCATCTCACTCACCCGTATTTTCTTCCACCCCTCACTTTTTTCATCATTCTTTCTTATTGTGTGTATATGTTTGTGAAATGCCGAATCATTCTATACGTCTAGTTAACATACACGCACTTGAGTTGTGAACCCAAGAACTGGTTCTTATTCAGATCCAGTTTCATGTTGAGAATTAAATAATGAACTAAATTAATTATAACGGTCCAAAACAAAAGACAAATCAGTCCATTTTCAATGCATCCAGGGCTCGACAGTAAGGACTGCCCATTGGATGGAATTGCTGCATTGTTACAAAAGTCTGCCAATTTAAACTGTCAAGTGATTTTAACTAGAGATGCACAGATGTATCTGCCAATAATCCGTATCGGCCAATAAAAGCTATTATTTTCACTATTGACCACAGGCCGATATATTGAATATCGTGACAATCAAAAGGCGTGGAAAAACGAGTCATGCAATTAATACTGTGTGTGAAGGAAATCTCTCGTGTTGAATTTAGGGCAAGTTAACGCGACAATATTATTATGCATTAACAGTTAAAAATTAAAATAGCTACATAAAAACAGGCTCTATTTACATTTACATTTAATCGTTTAGCAGACGCTTTTATCCAAAGTGACTTACAAATGAGGAGAGCAATAGAAGCAGTTAAACTAACAATAGGACAACAATATGTAAGTGCTATGACCCTTCTCAGTTTAGTCTAATGCAGTATATGTACATATAAAAAAGAATAGATATAAAAAAATAGATATAGAAGAGAAGAGAAGAGAAGAGAAGAGAAGAGAAGAGAAGAGAAGAGAAGAGAAGAGAAGAGAAGAGAAGAGAAGAGAAGAGAAGAGAAGAGAAGAGAAGAGAAGAGAAGAGAAGAGAAGAGAAGAGAAGAGAAGAGAAGAGAAAGTGTTAATGGATCAAGTGTTGCCGAAAAAGATGCGTAACTCAACTTCAGCCGTTTCTTGAAAATGGTTACAGACTCAGCAGCTCGAGTTGAGTTGGGCAGATCATTCCACCAGCAGGGAACAGACCAGGTAAAGGTCCGAGAAAGAGATGTTGTGCCTCTTTGAGATGGTCCTCAGGTCCTCAGTTTTTCCCTACACCAAACATTATTTGTAGCGCACCTCCCATCCAATAATCGCAAAGAGCTTTGTTACTTCTGATAAGAAACAAAGTCCCAGCTTTTACATTTTGTCCATTTTATTACGAAATTCAAACAATAAATGGCATTTTGATGCTCTTAAATGTGACGTGACAGATCACTGTAAGTTATATCTCGAAAAACTATCATTGCGATTACAATAGTAACCTCTAATATTATAGTGTACCACATGAGAAGGTTCCCTGTATAGTTTGCAGCATTATTTGGGAGAGATTATTTTTTTTTCCTTAAGAAAAACCGAACTATCGGTATCGACAGACATCATTCTAATCGGCTATCGGTATTGGCGGAGAAATGCAGTATCTGTGCATCTAAAATTTTAACCCATTCTAATGCAAAAAGACTCACACACTGTTTTTTGTGAAGTGAATCGTGTCTTCTTGCGCTTGAACAAACAAATACACACAAAATGATCAAATATCCGCTTTGGCGATCCTTGCAAATACACTCGTTTATGTCTTAAACAGCTGAGAAACAAATCAGATGTGTATCATTATATTGGGTCCGTGCGTTAGCTCTTAAAGTGACAGAAGCCTAATATACCTTCTGCCGTCTTTGTCATTAATATTAAACTACAAACGACAAAGATAAATTCACTCACTGCTCTTTACTGTATAACCTTTGTAGCTTTAACAAGGGTTAGTATGTTTTTCATTTATACAGCTACAATATTGCGTTATTTTACTTTTGTTAATTAATTTTGTGTACCTGAAAATAACTGTTAGACTTTCCTGATTTTTTTTTAAACACTGTTTATTTCATTTGTGTCTTTGTTCTGTTGTTTATTTGTGCTATTGCTAGAAATTTGCTTATGTGTTTAATTACTGACTGATCACTTGTCTTAAATAATGTTTGAACTTTATATTACTTAGGCTATAGGCTAGTAGTTTTTGCTGTGGTTACAAATATGGAAATAAGAATTGTGAATATTTCGCTGGTATCTAAAATGTTGGTGTCACAATTTATGATATACAAAAACACTATTTTTTGGCAGGCCAAATAAAAATTTGAACTACTGGCCCCAGAGAGCCAGTAGAAAAAGTCCTAACCGTTGAGCCGTGGCATCACTCAAAAATAATCAAAAACTAGGTTTCAAATGTATGGGTTATTATGCTGAATCAGCTTAATGACTCACTAACTGACTGAATCAGTCAGAGCTAAACCACATGTCACAGTCTTAGTCTCAGATGACACATCTACAGACCGCCCAAAATCTGTTCACTGACCGTCTGATTCATATTGCATACAAAAATGCCAATAGCTGACTGATATAACTAGTTTATATGTGACTGGTCTTGTACGTTCATCAAATGGCCTATTCCTCTCTATCTTGGCCAGGTGAGTGAGAAATACAAGAGAAAAACATTTTTCATTTTTTATATATATTAAAATATATATTTAATATATGCATGCAATGACCTAAATACATGATCTGCATGTTTTTAATTACTGAATTAAACTTGGGGCATAAAATCAAAATTCAAACATTTTTGGAAAAAAGAAGGACAAAAATAAAGAAGAGTATTTTATGTTTTTTTCTTTCTTTTAATTGGCTAATATATGTGTGTGTGTGTATATATATATATATATATATATATATATATACAGTGGTGTAGTCTACGTGATACGCAGGTATACGCCGTATACCCACTAGAAAAGGCCAAGGATTTGCGTATACCCACTTAAAAAAGCGTGAGGATACGTAACAACTTCGTTTTGTGTCAGAACTTTCACTTTCATTCATAAATTCACCCCGTCTGTGTTTGCGAAGCGACACGGATCGAATCGCGGAATCCATTAGAGTATACGCACTACAAAAAATTAGACTACACCACTGTATATATATATATATATATATATAAAATTTCATGTAAAAAAAAAAAAAGAAAAGGTTTTGTTTTCCATCAAGTGAAAGTCTAACATGCACAAACACACAAATAAACAAATACTGACTTGTTTGTGACATGGCAAGGTTAGTTGGTTGTAAAATGTATTGTGCATGGTGCAACTTCAAAGTTATCTTTACTTCATGATTGTATTAAAGATAAATCTTTAATTTGTGATTGTAAAATATTCTTTACCTCAAAATATATATATATATAAAAAAAAAAGTAATGATAAAGATTGATAAAAATATATATATATATACAAATACAAGTTTTTCAGAACCATAAGAGACCCACATGAATACAACAATATACAACACATGAGTACATTTATAAGAACATGGCAAGTACATTTAATTTTTTTTTAAATATGTTTCCTTTGAAATGAAAATATATTTTCATGTTTATTTGTTAAGTACATCATTAATTCCAAAATCCTTAAGTACTAAAATAGTCAATAATGGAACCATTAAGGAACTGTATCCATTATAGTAGAATAACAATCTGAAACAGATATTAAATTCCTCATGATTGCCATCCCTAACGTGTACACACAAACACACTGCAGCCGGCCCCAGACCACAAGTGTGTGATTTCAAGCCCTGCCGTTTGCTGAAGGGGCTTCGGCAGCTTGATGCTCTGGCTAAAAATCCAATTTCATCCTGCCAGTCCGCTCCCGCAGATTTACCCACATCCACCTTGCGTGAGTGAGTGTACGCGTGTGTACGCGTGTGTGCGTTCTTGTGGCCTGAAGCCACGTCTGGCTAAACTAGCATGAGAAACATCACATCACACACTGTGCCACATTCAAATACACACACACACACACACACACACACACACAGGTGGGCTGGCAGGGCCATATTACAAAAGGTGCACATTTCTATTCAAACACACACACAAAGGAAGCTTTGCCCCCAGTCAGAGCATCATCCCCGGCAACATTCAAAAAACAAACAATACACAACTGATAAAGCGCTGCGATTTGTTCTCAGCACAGTTCAGTCCCACAATCCACTGCAAGAGAACTGAAGCAATTCATTTGTCGCTGTTTACTTCTTGATATGACTCACATATGTGCCTAAACAACGCCTGCAAAGTGGAGAAAGAAAAAAGTTTGAAGGTTTTTCAAAAACGTACTTAAAGGGATTGTTCACCCAAAGATTATAATTTTGTCATCATTTACTGACCTTCAAGTTGTTCCAAACCTCTTTCTTCTGTTGAACACAAAAGAAGATATTTTGACGAATGTTGGCCAGAGAGTTGGTGGTAGCCATTGACTTAAAAAAAAAAACTCAATGGCCACTGTCAGCTCTCTGGTTACCAACATTCGTCAAAATATCTTCTTTTGTGTTCAACAGAAGAAAGAAACTCATACAGGTTTGGAACAACTTGAAGGTCAGTAAATAATGACAAAATTATAATCTTTGGGTGAACAAAAAATTTGAATGTGAAAATGTTCTAATGTGATTAAAACTAAATGTACATGGTGATGAAAACAAATCAACCTAGGCTTTTTTGGGAAAAACATGGCTCTACCTACATTTTTGCAAAACTCCAAAAACGTACCTATACATACAATTCACTGCATTTTCCAGCTGAAATAAACACTAGGGCAGTAAAACACCTATTATTCCTGTCCACACAAATTTTAATAAATGCCAGATTTGAATTATTTTAACTCATTTTCCCATGGTTCTTCCCTAGTTATGCCCTCAAAACACTTTAACCATGGCGCCTATTTAAAAAAAAAACAACTAATAGGCTACAATTTGATATTTGCATTCCATAATAAGCTAAATTTTCTGACATAGTAAACTTGCTCAGAAGCTCACCTGGTACAGCACTGCACTTCCGATGCGGAGCGCTCAGGTACAAGTCCCGTGAAACACAAGTCACGATAAAAAAGCTCAAAGACTTCTAAGCAAGCTAAAATGGCATGGTTGCTACAGCAAATGTGTCTTTAGCTCACGTTTGCTTTAGTTGGCACTATCGGTTAAGATTAGGATCTGGTTTACACATCATTTTCAAAAGAACATTAACATTTTAGTGCCACTCACTGGACACTCACATTTCTGAACTGCTGTGATACATACAACAAGCAACGTAATAAAACGTAACGGTATGTGTTCATCTGTTTTGGATAGAACTGAACTTGCATTTAGGGCCACTTACTGATCATTTCACTTTGAAACTGTCACAAAATGTGCAAGACGCAACGTAATATAATTTTGCTGAAACTAATGTCTCCACAGGCATGTATTTCCAGTGACCCTGGGTTGAAACAAACTATACAATGAAAAAGACAAAACAACAACCTCGTCTTTCCTGACAAACCCGCAGAGGGGAATTGAGAGTTTTGGTGCGGTGATGGAGAATGATTCTTGGCTTTTCCAGGAACATGGATGAGATTTCGGCACATCAGCACACCACTCAACACCGTGACAGTGAACTGTCAGCGGTGGCAAGCTGTTGTCACCCGCACGCACACACTGTTAGCCGCGGTATGCTAATGCGCTCACCTGGTTTTTCGTGTTGTGATTGCTCTGTCGTGTTCGCCGAATTATCCACGGGTCTCTACAATACCACCTGTCTCACATAACATGCACACATACAAACAGACTCTCTGAAACAGTCAGATGTGCTCTTCTGAGCACAGAACAAAGCATCACATTAAAAAAAAAATGTCACATGTTCAGGCTGCAACAAACACACACAATGATTTCTTAGAAAGCAAGCCTGATCTACTACCATCATTAACTTCTAGCCGTCAAACTCGCACACACATACTAAATTAGAGCAGTGTTTCATGTGTTGTGCTTCTTTCCCTCTGTGAAGGGTTTTGCTTTTGCTTTTTTTTAAAGTAACACAAACTAGAATTTGACATTTTGCAAAGCAAAATGAACTGGAACAGTGCAATTGTCCCTAGCTTTGATTCTCTGAAAGTAAGGGGTTCACTGAACTAAACAACGGTTTCTTAGAACTGAAGCCAGAGCAGCCCGTATCTGGAGAAGATGTGGTGCTTGCCTGTGCAAAACTCACCAGTGTCATGAACTCAAAGTTGTTTTATAATGCATGTTGTCTGTTGTCTGAATTGTTTTATAAACATTTGTCTTTTAAATTCTGTTTTACATATACTGTAATAGTATTCAAGCAAAGCTATAGATTCTGAAATTCTAAACTTTTCTTATTCCTTGTATTTGTGTTACAAGCTAATTGCTCATTGCACTAGCTTGTGGTGCATTTCAGTCATTATTTATTGAGTTGAGTAAGTTTCAAAGTTGAGGCCGTTTCAGTGAGAAAACATGGTGGACGCAATGATGCATTGTCTGTAGTTGACGCTAAATTGTTTGAAATGTACAAAATGTCATTTTTTTTATGTACAATACAACTAGACAAGTTGCATGTACAAAATACAATAGCATTGTACAATTATGATATGTTATATAACCATTCCGTTTACAGCACCTAAATCAAAACATAAATCAAAAACACACCTGATACGCATTATTTATCATTTTGTAGAAGTGGTTAAAAAGTGTTTTTTGTAGAAAAGGTACATTGCCATCTTTAGCCAACCAAGGTGACTTGAACGCACCTGACTTCAAGATTACGAATTCCCCTCTTGAAAATACGAATTTCCCAGGATTATTTGAACACACCATTAGCATTAGGTTACTGATAAGTCTGATAGCTTAGATGTACCCTACACAAACGTTCAATTACAAATGAGCAAATGTAGCTGGTCTCCCTTCCTGATCAGGTCTGCTGTTTTTTTAGGGTTTTTTGGGGGCAATAGTCAACTGGTTATGCTTGAAGCTAGACCATCTTAAACTAGGCAAGACTAATAAAAGTTCTGAATGGAGTCTTCAAAAAGGGAGATTTTGCTTTAAGGTCTTTATCACGTTGCAGTGTGGTTGCTAAGGTGCTCTGGAGTGTTGCTAGGTGCTTCATGGACCCATTTAAGAGAGCCCATCCTCATATCTCTATGCTATTCTGGTCTATAGATACCCTTCCCTTCTAGGTCCCTCCGATGATTGTCTATGGTGTTTTTTGGATTTTTCTTTTATAGTCCACACCTCTCCTGATGAACTTGCATGATCTGATGTATCATTTATGTCTATCACAAAAAGGGGGGGGGAAGAGTTACACATTAAAGTTGTTTATTCAAATAACCCCTAACCCTAAGTATTAGTAACAGACCACTAAACTGTATCATGCCATTTATTATTAGCCTTATTTCTCTGAAAAGCATTGGGCGGCAAATGAACAAACAGCATGTTCTTAGAAACAGAGCCGGATCCAGTTCACAGAAACATTAACTTCCAACTCTACAAAACACAAATGCTCTAAGCAGTGCTATCTTATTTAGCTGTTGTTGTTGTTGGGTTTTTTTCTTTATTTGAAGGTTTTACAGCTTAAAAAAAGAAAAAAAGACACCAATTACCCCCCCTTACTCGACCAAAGATGATCAACAAAACACCTGGTCTGAAAAATACAGCAGCATATGGATACACACACTCTCTACACGTGCACACGGGCGGCCTGGCCTCAGAATTAATGTAGTTCATTGGAAGTGGCAGGCGCTAGACTATTTGTTTATCGGGAGCCCGAAATGGCCGAGCACATGGGCATTGATTGGCTGAACACCGGTCTAATCCATGATGACATAATTGCGTTGTGTGCCATCATAACACGCTGAGCTGCTCCATTACTGAAACTCACTCATTAGAGTGCAGATATGAATTAATGGCCTACCAGGCCCCAGAAATGAACTCCTTGATTCACACACAATATCCTTCAGTGAAGGGGCAATCAGGCGGTGGCGATGAGAAAAGAGTCAACATCTGTGTTTCATGACCTGTGTTGCTCACTGTTGGGGTGCCTATCGCTCGCGTGTAAGTGATTATGCCACATTGACCTCATCTCCAAACAGAGGGAAGGCGAGGAGAGCAGAACCCAGAATGTGGAAGACTGCGAGAAGCCGCCGCTCTCATTTGCATGCTCCCTGCACAGCCGGGGTCAAAAGGTTGCCCCGACCTGACTGCATGCCAAGACGGCAACAGCTGTTGACCATCCTAATGACCGGCCCTCTGCCCCGTGCCCATTCCCCACGGGGGGACTCATCCTCGACCTAGTGGCCATCTGCGCCAGTGCGTCTCCACCACCATAAAACACTTCTAACCAGAGCTGTCAGCGCCATTGGCCCGGCTGATGGAAATTCAGATTCGGGACACTTGAATATTCGGCCGGTAATTACGCAGGTCAAAGCCACGCGGCTCTCATTATCAAATATTAACCGATGAAAGATACATAAAGAGCTTTACGAAACCCGCGAGGTATGAGTGTATCTCGGCGAGAGTAAAATCTCCAATGCTGTCCCAAAGACTGTGAATGACACTGTTTCTTAAGCAGGTGCCATGCTAGAAAGTGACAGATTGTGTCATCATTTACTCACCCTCATGCTGTTTCAAACCTGTATGACTGTGGAACACAGAAGAAGATATTTCAAAGAATCTACTGGTCGCTCCTTTCAATGAAACTACAATGGATAATCTCGGGGTTCAAAAATGATTCGAAAAATATCAGAAAAGTGATACTTAAAGGGATGGTTCACCCAAAAATGAAAACTTTGAAGTTGGTCAAAGTTGTTCAAAGTTGTTCAAAGTTGTTCAAAGTTGTTCAAAGTTGAAAACCTGTATGAGTTTCTTTCTTCTGTTGAACACAAAAGAAGTTATTTTAAAGAATGTTGGTAATAAAACAGTTGACAGTAGCTATGGACTTCCATGGTAGGGAAAAAAAATATGCAAGTCAATGGCTACAGTCAACTGTCTGGTTACCAACATTCTTCTAAATATCTTCTTTTGTGTTCAATAGAAGAAAGAAACGCATACATGTTTGTAACAACTTGAGGGTGAGTAAATGAAGAAATGATTTACATTTTTGTGTGAACTATCCCTTTAAGGCTGGAATACACTATACATGACTTTTGCTACAATTTACAGTCTGGACGATTCAACGCTAAACTGCCGAAAAACAGTTGGCAGATTTGAGTTGACAGATTTTATAGAAAATGATAGGCACAAACTCCAACTTTTTGCTTCAGACTATGATCCCATTCAGTCAGAGGATATATTCTGAGGCAAACACATTGTTTTCCTTTCTCATGCACCTCCTAGCAAAATGGTGCGTTTCTGTGTAAATTTGTTGTGTTTGGAATGACCTAAAAGTCTGTTAGAGAGTGATCCCAGTCGTTTAGTTTATGATGTCCAGTCTTTCCTCTGTTACCATTTACAAAGTCAGCAAATGTGTGATGCCTAACATTTAAAATTCTGTTTATATGTTTTAAAGTCATACTATAGTACTGTATTATGCTCCATATTCCAACTCTTCAAAAGCATTATGTGTGATGAACAGAATTTGAGTCTTTATGCACCGAAAACCTTGACATCCTCTTCACGAGAAAGCCTAGTAAATGAACCATTCATTTGAGCCAAAGAATCTGAAGATCTGATCCACAAAATCAGTTTCCTACATAATAGCGGTTTCTTTCTCTATTCCCTATATACTGTATAGTGCATTATATGTGGCATTTACTAGTTACTGAGTGAACGTGAATGAATCTGTTCAGGCTTCTGAATGAATTTGGTTCAGAAATCTTAATGTTGTTTTTTTTGTAATTTTGTTAGCATCATTGTAGGTGGTCGTAGGTTAGCATCTTTGTATGTGGTGTTCCACACCACCTGTATGGTAAACACCTGTATACTGTATATACGGTGTGTAAATATATGTAATCTATAAAGGTAACACTTTTTTTTTAATGGTCCACTTTAGACATTCTACTAACTCTATGTAACTTTGCAATTAACAGTCATTAGAGTATTAGACGGTCTGCTTTATTTAGCACTTTATTTTGGTGCTCCCAACAGACATTTACTGACTATAAGTAAATCTGCAATTACGTCAACTAATTCTACCATCCGGAACCATATAACATCTAACCCTAACAGCCGATTATGGTCTATGAATGCTCTAATGAGAGTTAGTTGACATGTAGTTGCAAAGTTACTTAGAGTTGGTAGAATGTCTAAACATTTCTACGGTTTCTTCATTTAAGTTCTTTAAGTTTTTCATCATTTATTTATATTTGGTTTGATTTTAAAATCACTTGTTTTATTCCAATGTTTGGCCTTGTAAGTGGCAAATGACACTACTAAAAACTACCTGGACTCAAATCCTGTATATGAAACCTCAAATATGGCTGAAGAGAGATTGACTGATTGTGGAGGTTGAGGAACATCACATTTTGACAAATCTCAAAGTTCCACAACACAAAACCATAAAAAGGATGCTTATTTAAACATCATGTTTTTTGTGTTTCTTTTTTTTATGTGTGTGTAATGTTGTGAGTGCAAGAGAGCACTCAAAATAACTTGTCTACACACTGTTCTGATTGGCTGTGATTCTGTTGCAATGTTCAGCATTTTCACTTTCCCCGTAGAAATAAAAAAAATTGCTTGTCGCTGCATGGATACTTTTTGCATCCTGCCTGAATAGGACGCTGTGTGAGAGTGACGCTGTCGATGTATTTGTGTTGACACTCGCGGCCCTTCATTACGGTTCCCACCCGAGCAAACGCGGATCAATTCTGGCATTGTGCGTTTGTCAGAGCCGAGGAGAATGCTGAAGGGGACATGTCAGGATACAATACTGTGCTATCTGAACAATAACAAAGGCCTATTACTGAGAAATTCAATCATTCCTCCTGAAGAGGAAAACAAGAATATCAGCATTATTTACAGTTCTGTGACTATCTGACTTATTTACATTAATGCAACAGTGTTTCTGTCTGGTTATGAGAGCACATTCTTGTAAAAATGAGACTTTAGAGTTATCTTCTCGCCGACGGATTTCTGCACATCATTGTTAGTGTGATTTTTTTTGATTTTTTTATGTCTTTTCAATATGACACATTCTTTAAAACGTTAATGTTCTAGGACATTCTCTTAATGAGATCTCATTAAAGGCGGGAAATCTATGTGGACATCTGAAGTATTCATTTGTCAAGTGTAAAAGGATGTTGTCATTTAAAAAAAAAAAAAAAAAAAATTAATACCTTTCACTTTAACACTTTAAGACAGGAAGCAATAACAATCACGCATACTGTCACATCTGCCATAAAGTGTTTTACGAAAGTTACTCACTGCTCCTTTCATCACGTCTGGGTCTTTTGTCTCCAGCTGTTAAAATCAACACTTTTACGTTAAAAGAAACCATATTTCTGAGATGATGGAGGATGAATTGTAATAACAAGAACACAGCAGATTTGACAATACATGTTTAAAAGCTTTTAGCGGATTTGCCGGAAGTGTATAGGCCTAGTTAAAGTGAACTTTTGGTGCTGAACACCTTTTCACTGTACCTCCAACCTCCATCCAGAAACACACACTGTTCTCACTAACAGACTAACCTAGAACTTGCTTACAAATGTGTTAAAATAGTCAGCTAAGACAGTATCTCTGTGAGACTAATAGTGATTAGAATAGTGATCAGACATGCTGTGTTTAATAATATAATGTAATATAATATAATATAATATAATATACTATTATATAATAGATACATACACTCACCTAAAGGATTATTAGGAACACCTGTTCAATTTCTCATTAATGCAATTATCTAATCAACCAATCACATGGCAGTTGCTTCAATGCATTTAGGTGTGTGGTCCTGGTCAAGAAAATCTCCTGAACTCCAAACTGAATGGCAGAATGGGAAAGAAAGGTGATTTAAGCAATTTTGAGCGTGGCATGGTTGTTGGTGCCAGACGGGCCGGTCTGAGTATTTCACAATCGGCTCAGTTACTGGGATTTTCACGCACAACCATTTTTAGGGTTTACAAAGAATGGTGTGAAAAGGGAAAAACATCCAGTATGCGGCAGTCCTGTGGGCGAAAATGCCTTGTTGATGCTAGAGGTCAGAGGAGAATGGGCCGACTGATTCAAGCTGATAGAAGAGCAACTTTGACTGAAATAACCACTCGTTACAACCGAGGTATGCAGCAAAGCATTTCTGAAGCCACAACACGCACAACCTTGAGGTGGATGGGCTACAATAGCAGAAGACTCCACCGGGTACCACTCATCTCCACTACAAATAGGAAAAAGAGGCTACAATTTGCACGAGCTCACCAAAATTGGACAGTTGAAGACTGGAAAAATATTGCCTGGTCTGATGAGTCTCGATTTCTGTTGAGACATTCAGATGGTAGAGTCAGAATTTGGCGTAAACAGAATGAGAACATGGATCCATCATGCCTTGTTACCACTGTGCAGGCTGGTGGTGGTGGTGTAATGGTGTGGGGGATGTTTTCTTGGCACACTTTAGGCCCCTTAGTGCCAATTGGGCATCATTTAAATGCCACGGCCTACCTGAGCATTGTTTCTGACCATGTCCATCCCTTTATGACCACCATGTACCCATCCTCTGATGGCTACTTCCAGCAGGATAATGCACCATGTCACAAAGCTCGAATCATTTCAGATTGGTTTCTTGAACATGACAATGAGTTCACTGTACTAAAATGGCCCCCACAGTCACCAGATCTCAACCCAATAGAGCATCTTTGGGATGTGGTGGAACGGGAGCTTCGTGCCCTGGATGTGCATCCCACAAATCTCCATCAACTGCAAGATGCTATCCTATCAATATGGGCCAACATTTCTAAAGAATGCTTTCAGCACCTTGTTGAATCAATGCCACGTAGAATTAAGGCAGTTCTGAAGGCGAAAGGGGGTCAAACACAGTATTAGTATGGTGTTCCTAATAATCCTTTAGGTGAGTGTATATAATAAAGTTTGAGGTTTAAAAAAAAGTTCAAGTTACATTTTTGTTTAATATATTAATAACAGAAATATTGTTACAATTTAAAATAACTATTTTCTATTGTAATATTTTTAATATTAATTAATAATATTGAATTTATTCCTGTGATGCAAATCTGATTTCAGCATTATTACTCCAGTCTTAAATATTTGATTGATATATAGAAAGTTAGAAGTCTTTACTGTCACTTTTGATCAGTTTACCGTACAATTTTGCTAAATAACAGTATTCATTTCTTAAAAAAATAAAATAAAAAAAACACTTTTTGACACTTTTTTTCTTTCCTATTTTATTGCCATTTCACTAGAGTTGTAAACTTTTGAGGACATTTTTTAAATGGCGTGCTGCTTAAATGCATAAACTTTAAATTTGAAAGAAAAAAAGTCTAGCTTACCACAAAAAAAAAACCTTCTTAAAAAACTGATATATTTACTTGAGAAACTAAACTGGTTTTTAGAAAATACATCTTCATATTAGCTATATTAAGCTTTTTTTTTTTTACCCCATTGGTAAATATTTTCTTATTTTAAGAATAAGATGGTACAGATGGACAGATGTTCTCTGCCCATTTAAATGGACAGGTACTTTAGCATTCAGCAAAGAAAGCAACCTCCGCTTCCACTCCAAGAACCCACAATTCCCCTTTCACATTCTGGTAGGCCAACACTAATCTGTACTGTCAATGCCACAAAACAACAAAAACCTAAAGCAGCCCAGTCTCGCCTTCCCCGCAGCACTCAATAAATCAATAAAGGAAAATCTGCATGCTTCCTGTGAGCCTGAGGTGGTAATAAGTTGGCGGGTTACATGTTGATTTACATTATGCCATTTGTCTGTCAGCTAACAAATCAGAAACGGAAAGTGGAGGAGAGAAAAGGAAAGATCTCAAACTATCGAGATCTTCCCTTTTCTCTCCCCGACTTTGATACCTTTCAAGCATTTTAAATGTAAAACGCAGAGAGCTCCAAATAAACTATTGCGATTCTATTCCCTGTCTTGTTAAACACTACCTCCTGCTGCTGTAGTTTTACATTAGAAAAAACTCAAACCGATTTCCTAGCTCTATGCCCACCCCTCCCTTCATATCCTAAATAATAGTTGAATGAACAATTGCAGCTGCCTAATACGCTATCATAAATCCCCTCATTTATGATCAGCTTATCAGAGGCATACACACACAGCGGAGGCTTAACACTCCCGGAATTTATTCGGCACGACGGAAGCATTACGTCTCCCCGTGTGACGGAAATCTGCGTCGGCGCCTCTGCGACTGCCTGCCGCTGCCTTCTGGATGCTTTATATTCGTTCTCCAGACGGGTGAGATAACCCACCTCGTCTACGTCACCCCGCAGGTCCCGCATACATGTGGTCCATTCTTTACCGCCATCCGTCCCCAAAGGTCTCGCTGTGGAACTTGCATCAACTTTCAAAGGGCGAGCTCACAGGAAGATATTTCAAAGGGATGCGAATTTCAAATATGTTTTTGTTCTTGTCCAATTTCCCATGATCCTCAAGGATTCACAAACTTTTTTGTCAGCCGAAATCCTTTTACCTAAAATAATTACTTGAAGTACCCCCTGATATTTTTTGTTAATATTTATTTTAGTCAATAATTTAACAACACATCCACGTTCATTATTTTGGTACATATATGCAAAAAACATAATCATGATTATTTTGGTCATATTGAAATCACAACTATTTAACATGATTATTGGTGGGTGATATGATCAAAGTCTTATATTATGATATTATGACCAATTTTAAATGTCAGTGAAATTTCACAATTATTGACACTTCAGCAAAAACGAATACTAAGTAAAAGTAAAAGTTACTTTTAGTCCACTAAGTAAAAGTCCTCAAAACAGTTACAGAAGACAAGTAAACAGCCAGCAATACAATAAGAACAAAGAAACTAAATAACAAACAAAACCGACAAGAAATACAACAGAACAAAAATACAAATTAAATAAACAGTGTTTTAGGTTGTACAGGAACATGTACTAACAGTGGTATTCAGAGAAGTAATAGCCAACAACAGAAACTGAATTAAGTAATCAAATATAAAATAATGCTGCTGTATATATTAAATAGACTAATCCTTATTAAAACTATAAAAGTTATTCAGTCAAGAGCAGTGAGTGATTTTATCTTTGTCTTTTGTTGCTTGATTAACAATAATGTCTGCATCAGACTTATTAGGCTGCTGTCACTTTAAGAGCTAATGCACTGATCCAATATACTGTTACACACGCGTTTTCTTTAACTGTTTACATTCACTTCAGACATATCCGACTGTGTTTACAAGGATACTTACCAAAGCGGGATTTTGACATATTTGTGTGTATAGGCTATTTTACCATTTAGGTGCGTATCTGAAGCCCCCAGTATACTTTGCTTATGCTCACTCCGCCCCGTCTCGGAGTGCACGTTGAGAAAGACGCCTATAGGGAATAGTATTTATTTTTCAGCTTAATATGCTTTTAATAACACTGTTTAATATCAAGCACGTCCTGCAGTTTAGCAACAGTAGACTGCATTTTACAACACTCTCTTATTCGGCTGATTTGGATGTCAAGTTTGGCTTAATTGTGAAGGAAAGGAAGTTGCGCTGGACGGAATATGGCAGAGGCATAATAGTCGTTTTACCTCGATTATCTTGTTTTCATAATCATTGGAAGCCGAAATCGAAATTAAAAAAATCTATTACGATTAATCGCACAGCCCTACCTTGAGCTTGCATTCGCACCACCAGTAGGAACTCTGAAGTGACGTAAGCCAGATGACAGCGACCTAATTTAACAGCGGCTTTCAACAATGTAATCAACTCCATAGTGTAAAGGTTGAGAAGTGCCTGGACTTCAGCATTGGTCCATCCATCTATATTTTCTGTGTTTGTGGAGTTAGTTCATGAAATAAATATATGTAAACTTTGTGTTTGCATGGCTTTTTAAAAATGGCGGGTGCCGGTGTTTCGTATGGCATGCGTTCGGCCAATCAAGGTACATTTTCATCACTGGTAGTTCTTATTGTGCTGAGATAGATCCCACTCTGAAGTAGGAGCCAATTTAGTCCCCATAAATGGTGTTCCCTATAACTAAAATCGTTCCCAGTTCCTGTGGTGTTAACATGCTAAAAAGCGGGTACTTCCGTAGTTATACTGTAGGAACTATGAAAAGATTCCTCTGGTGCAAAAGCCCTTGATGAAGCGCATCAATATTCTGTCATCGATTGCTCACCCTCATGTCATTTCAAAGGACTTTTGTTCATCTTTGAAACACAAATTAAGATATTTTTCATCCCTCCATTGAAATTTCATTGCAACAAAATGTTGATGTTTCAGGAAGTCATTGGAAATGTAATCCATATGAATAAAGAGTTTATTCCAAATCTTCTAAATTGGTATCATCACTTTAAAAGATGAAAATAATTTAGTTGTTTGTTCACTAAACATTGATCTGCACACATATATGGCATGGTAAAAATATGGTAAACAGAAGCTCAAACATGTTTGCTTGATGCACGAGAACCAATGAGGTCTGTTCTCGAGTGTCACACAAACAGGTTTGAGCTTCCGCAAAAAAACAAATAAGTTTGTTTTCACACATTAACCAAGTAGAGTTGAGGTTCCATTTATCATATTTGAGCTCTATGTGCTTAATTTACATGTGAATAAAAGCCTAAATTAAATAATTTTAATGTATTAAATGTGTCGTATGGATTACTTTTACAATGTAGTTATACTTTTCAATGCATGAAAGTTTTGGTGGAAAGGACTTTCAGTAGAGGGACACAAACCTCTCAGTTTTCATAAAAAAAAAACCCACTGGAAAAAAAGCAAGATTTTTGCACGCAAATTTCACATTTGGAATGAAGTCAAATCTACTAACTGAGTAAAATTAACAAAGAAAAATGTATCAATTTAACTTGGCCAGTTAAAGTTTGCTGAGTAATTTCTACTAAGCTGAAGTTTACTTTGTAATACATTTTACTTAAACAATATAACACTGAATTAAGCCCTGTTTTTAAAGTCTATGCTTTACTTAGAACATCTAAGTGATACAGAAGATATTGTGTAGACAACATATCTACATAATAGAAGTAATATGGTACCCCACCTGAACACAAAACAAAATAACGGTAACATTTGTTGGATATTTTTTATGAATATGTTTGAATGAGTATGAATGTGTCATTTTGAATAAAATGAACTCCAAGTGTCACAACTGGGAACACTAGTATCAGAAAGTTAAGTAGGTTTTACTTTATTTTATAACGTTAATATTTATGCTTTAATTTCTGCAAGCTTAAATTGAGTACCAATATCTAAATGACTTTGTTGCTTAAATTCTTGCATGAAGTCCTGAACTAACTTATCAAGGTAGAAATTACATTTGTTTTAGTTTTTTTTCTGTAGTTATTCCTCACCACAGAATCATTGTTATCATTGTATCTTCATTTGTGTTTTGAAGATGAGCAAAAGTCTTATGTTTTTGGATTGACATAAGCATGAGTAGTTGATAGAATTTTCATTTTTTTTTGTGAACTAGCCCTTTAATACAGTATTTTTCAAACTTGTTTCTCTTTTTATGTTGCACATTATTCAATGAATCTTTAATATTCACCCAGGCCAGGGTTTTCCAATCTCCAAACCCCTGGGTGTTTGTGAGTTGATGAAAAACGAAATAATAATATAATAAAAACATAAAAAACTAAATCTCTTTAAATTAATTATTAGCTTTCACCAAATCACAAACCCCAATTTGGGAAACCCTGATCTACATGGGTGCATGTCCAACATGGGGCTTTCTTGAAAAAAAAAACACACAAAAAAAAACAAGAAAAGCAATTTGAAAAACCACAATAATTTATTAAGGACTTTCAAGATGTTTTAAAATCAACTAAATGAAGATCTGAATGAATTATTACTGAAAAACATCATCCATTCTCCATAAAACGAGACTTGTGTGCCTTTATATCCAATTACTCGATTTAGGCCAAGTGTAAAGTACATTGAGCCAAAAAGGCTTTCTTCCTGAAGAATATAATTCATATAGATTGCTTTGTTAGTAGCATCCAGTATACAACGGTGCAGAATTAAGTAGTGTATTACTGACATAACATTTTTAAATGGCAGAAGTATTATCATAAAAAATATTTTTTGACAAAAGTGCAGGAATGAGCCAAATAACTGTAATCCATCTAAAACGTCCTCCATCACTTTCATGAAGGAAAGGTGAATACATTTGCAATAGATTAAATTAAAGCAGCAAGAGAAAGTAAAGTATCTCAAAAGTGAATTGGCAATGTCTCTCGGGAGAGGAAAGGAAAGGCCAGGCCTTCTGGATCCGAAAAAGATGCACAGATTGATTTTGATTTATTTGGCTCTCTCTCACTCTGAGCATGTGTGCAGTTCTTACGGTCGCACCATGTCCGGACAAGTGCCTCGTCTTTTTGCTCATCTATTCCCAAATCCTAATAGCCATTAAAGTTACTGCTCTGTCGCCACAAAGTCAAATTCAGACCCCGAATCCCAGTTTCTGTCCGACATGGTATGTAAGATTAGTGTGTCCAGTAGTTTGTGAAAATGCCTGGATGACACTCGAATTGTGCATCTGCGATCATTTTCGGGGCTTGTAATGTCCAAAACACTTTTTTAAAATGTACTTTACTCGCTAAAAAGTGAGCACAAAAACACAAAATGTTATGGTTTCCAGGAGCTCTGCATACATAACACAAGAGATATAAAGACAGAAGGTTAGGTTTCACATTAAGGGCTTAGATTAAGTCAGGATTAGGCCTTTTAAGTAGAGCAATTAGAGCATTTAAGTAGATTTTATAAATGTTCCTAAGAAATAAAAAATAAAAAAAATTACTGGTGTGCCTCTTAAGACAAAATAATATATTCAACTTCCACCAATGTGCAGCATCTACCTGCATGATGCACCGGCCAGAACGCCCAACACACACCAGCTTATTGGTGGAGAGGAGACAGAGTGATGAAGCCTATCAGTATATGGGGATGATTAGGAGGCCATGATGATGGACAGAGGGCAAATGGGCAAATTTAGCCAGGATGCCGGGGTTACACCCCTACTCTTTTTCGAAGGACATCAGGGGATTTGTCATGACCACAGAAAGTCAGGACCTTGGTTAAATGTCTCATTCGAAGGATGGTGCTCTTTGACAGTATAGTGTCCCCATCATACTGGGGCGTTAGGACCCACACAGACCACAGGGTGAGCAGCGCCCCCTACTGGCCTCAACACCACCTCCTCCAGCAGTGACCTGGTTTCCTCAGGACTCCCATCCAGGTACTGAGCAGGCTCAACCCTGCTTAGCTTCAGTGGGCAACTAGTCTTGGGCTACAGGGTGATAAAATAAATGATTTATTAATTATATATAAATAAAGGTGACTTAACTTGGCTGTTGTAGGCTAATTTCATAAATGTAAGCAATTAATTTAGACAAGCGCAAACTGCGTGCCGGTAAGATGCCGGCTTTGCCAGAATCACATCGAAGTCGTGCATCTTCAGAAGCACAAAGTTACAAAAAATGCCGTGCTCACCGCAATGCAAAACACGTTGCTTGAGTATACTGCCCTGCAAAGGCAAAATACCTTAACTCGCTAGAGTGTGAAACTGAGAAAAATGACTTTAAAGTTTCTGTTTTGTCCAGACAAAAGTATTATAGGTAGGACTCCCGAAATTTGACAACTAGTTGTTATAATGAATAAATGTTTGTATGCAAAAAATCTTGAGCTCAAACTTGACCTTTGACCCATGTTTGGCTGTTACTGTACTCTGCCTTTGTATCATATGCCAAAAATAAGGAGTCGTGCAAAGGCAAAAGGCAGTAACTGACATATAATCAATATTTGCTTGCTGTCCCCCATACTTACATCCATTATAAGAACACCTAACCAAGGTCTAGTCATCATGGTATGTGTTTTAAATTATATAGAAGACCTTTGGTTGTTCCTATTTAGTGCTATAATGATCAGGATAGTGTGGCAAGCAACACTAACAAAGTTAAACAGTATGACAGTTACAGATAAACAGATAAGTAAAACGTAAACAGATAAGTAAAACGTAAACAGATAAGTTACTTTGCAGTACAGTATGAATAAATGCAAGAAATGTTTTCACAATAAAGATAATTTAATTATAATTGAATACAAATGTTTTTTTAAATAAATTACAGAGGAGCAGTCATTTATCAATTTGCAACAAGAATATTTTATATTCATTAGGCGTGTTTAGGCCTTTATTTTGAAATAGCAATAAACATGAAAAATCGTGAAAGATTGGTAGAAAGCTCAGTTTGTTTCTTGGTTTTTGAACCAAGAGTTAAAAAAATAACACCAATTAAATTTTATTTAAAAAAAAAAAGTCAGATTTTTAAAAAAATATGTAAACAAAAATATTATGGATTCTCGATTTGTGATGCGGCTGCCAGCTATAACGCACATATATGCTCTTTTTATGCGTTTATTAGAGGTTGAATTAAAATGACGGTGACAGTTAAAGGGTTAAGGGCCACCAAACTGCTCAAGATGCACAGTCAACGAACTCGACTTGGATTACTGCTTTTTAATTCTGAGATAATATAGACAGAGTCAACCGAAAAAAAGTTGGAATTACTTTTACCATTTAGGTTAGCCTACTTTGTACGGACGTTAGCGATAACTAGCTTAGTGCTATATGGATTTGTGTAAGATCTGACATGAACACCTGCAAGAAGGAAATATGGCTCAAACACGTATGGATTGTTGTGGTCCGATACAGCAGATGACGTGCATTGCTATGGATTGTGGATTATGCATCTTCCATGGATTATATCGGATTGAATGGAAAGGTAGGATGCCTGTGTATTTAATAATTGGTTTTCGGCGTCTGATGTGAGGCGAGTGTCAACGTTAGCGCTAATTTACGTGACACAGATTAAATTTAGCTAGCTCCGGGCTGTCACTGACATTGATAGATCTGAACCATCGCCCTGAATGAAAATAACAACATTTATGACAACCTATTAGCTTGCATACCATCTAAGTATGGCTTGTTCACCTTGCTTTGTTTCTGATTGCATACTTGGAGCAGTTTGTCTGGCCAAAGATGTATTGTGTGTATGTTACGTGGTTTGGTGACAATTAAAGAGCGGCAAACTTTGACAGTATGACAAAGCCAGAGTACAGTAACATCACAGCGGCACCGTAACATCTCTCTTGATGCCAGGCTAAACAAAGTCAGAACACCTTAACTCAACTTCAGCGTGCTGGAACAAAGGCAAAGAGCAGTAACAACTGTTACGGCGTTCTGCTGTGGTTTCTCGTATGGTTTTGGAAGTTACGGTTGTCATAGCCCTTTATTTTCTCGTTAAAACAATCAAATTGACTCACGATATTTATTCACATGATAAAGGAGGTCTCAAATACCACAAAAATGACACTAACTCATTTTTGACCAAACATGATGTTACGGCGTTTTGCCTTTGTAGGGCAGTATAAACCACGCTTTAATTTGTACGACTATTTTATTACAGTTACAGTTTTTGCAACCTGACATAGATCATAGATTTAGTGAACTGAACTTCATAGAATTAGAAAACTATTTAAAAGATAAATGCAACTTTTTATCTCGCAATTCTGACATATAAATTTTGAGTTGTAGTCAGAATTGCGAGATATACACTTGCAATTGTGAGAATTAAACTCACAATTCTCTTTTTTTCTCGCAATTCCGAGTTTATATCAAGCAATAAAAAAAATAAATAAAAAAAGTCAGAATTATGAGATAAAAAGTCACAATTACCTTTTTTATTTTTTATTGTGTGGTGGAAACAAGCTTCTGTGAACCAGATCAACTGGAAAATAACTGGATGAAAATAATTGCTTGATCACTAATTTGGTTCTTTAGTTCAACTAACTGAATCAATGATCCAGTAGCAATGGTTCTTGAGTCAACAGCTAAAAGCGAATAAGGCTTATTAGGGTGTTTACACTTGTGGTTCTGTTCTCTTGGTTCCTTTGGTCTGGACCAAAAAAGAAAATGATACATTTAGTCCTGGTTTGCTTGGCATTCACACTGTCATTTTTAAGACCAAACCTAAAGATAAAAAAAAAAAAAATTGTAAATAAAGAAAAACTTTAGGACATAATTTTTGCAATGGAACTTATGGAACATCCTAACCAATTCTGTGTGCTGGACTAAAAGCGCTTTTTGTATGTGCGTACATGGTGGTATTTTTACCAGCTGAGAACTAACAAAGAGCTTAGAAAATGTGTAAAGGAGTCAAAACGGCACTAAGAATTCTTACACACAAACGAATATCTGCTGCGAGGAGACGCAGTTCCAACCTCTGTACCGAACTGTAATGGGCAACATCGCTCCTGCGACAAGAACCAGTCATGCTTGAGCTTTTTAGGGTCGCATCTTGTGACATCACATCCTGTTTTTGGTTTATTTAGATGTCTTTGGTCCGTTTTGGGTTCATATTTCAGTCGTTCACACCAGGGTTTGGAGCAATTGCACCAGAATTCATTTTAAATGAGCTGAACCTTAAATTTCAGTTTGCTTCTCTGTTTCTCACACAAATATATTCTGTTCTGGGGGGGATTTGGTGCTTTTTTCCCCACTATAGTTTTGTAGTAATGGCATCAACTAGCAGGAACTAACTTTCTCAAGATAACCAGATAAAGCCTGATATATTGACATGCTTTCTTAATAAGCACTTATAATGATGTAAATATCACTGGTAAAGTGGTCATGAATCACTTGGATTGTTGAGTCACAGTCAATTGAATCAGGCACTCCTGTCCAGAGTAACATGTTCAACCATTGGAAGTGGAAGTACAGGTGGCAATAGCATTTTATAGACAGAAGAACAGCTTTACCTTTCACCTCAAGGTGAGCCAGAGCAACATTACTAAGTGCAAGGTTTCACAAGAAAGCACCAATTACACGCTGCAGTGGTCATATTAATTAGCGGCGTACATGTGACAGGTAAGAGCAGATAGGAGAGAGAGACTTCAGCATGAGAAAGGCGTCTGAAGGAGATGGCCGTTATCATCCAAGGGAACTGCGACATGAGCCCCAATCATTTGCTTGACTAACTCCTCTATCTGTGTCAAGCTCTGGTTTTGTCTGCATTTCTGTCACTCACATTGCTTTACAACCAAAAACACTGGGTTTCTTCCAACAGCTTTTCCTCAGTGTCCTGAGGTATCATAAATGGATCATATTCTCGCTCTGGAATACCATAAAGCATATTACAGAAGGCAATGGCTACATTGATGTGTGCTATAAAGTGAGAACAGAGCTAGAGGCCATGAAAGCCAACTGAGAACTCGAACATGCAATAAAATCCATGACATTACATGACTTGATGACTCTAAGATGAGCTCTTAATGAGAGATGGGACTTGTTGCCCTCTAATGTGGCATAAAGTGAATGCCATAGAGATAATCTGTATGCCCATTTATAGTATATATGTATAAATAATGAAACAGATGTGGGAAGGTTTTATGTAATTTTTTTTAAATTTTTTTTTATTATTATTACTGAAAATAGCGTCAACATTGATCTAAAAAAACACAAACAAAAAAACACCCATGTCCTCACAAATTACCTTTTTGGATTAAAAACAGCAATTTTCACCTGAAGTTTGCATCCCTGCATACATATAGTCCTGAATGCAGTTTTGGGACGAGCTAATTGGCTAACAGCTAGCATGTGATTTCCTTTTTTTATTGACAGAAGAGGAGGCATAGGAAGTAACTAGGGAAACAGATGCATAATAGATTTTGAAACGTGTCCTACATGAGAACAGAGGTGCGATGTTTCTGCAGCATACAGTATGTGCTAACCGCTAGCCGCCATGGCTTTGTAACTTAGGCTTTGATAAATTCTCAGCCTAATTCCAATTCAGATACATGCTTTGTTCATTTCTTACTTTTATTTGCACTAGGGTTTGACTTGTCAACAATCCATTTCTCTCAAGGACAAACATCTACAAATGGAAGTTCATTGTGAACCCAGAGCAACACTTTGACATCAATTACAGTCATCAATAAAAAAACAACCCTTCTCCACTGTGTCCGGATGAATCATCTAAATTCAGGTGTAGCGCTAGGTACAACTCCGGAAAGACACCCAACTGCACATGTAGTCCTGAATAGAAATGCAGTGGATTTGGTGTCATTACTAGAAGACGAGTTTCAGAGCGGAGAATTGCAGAGCACTCGTGGTGATGAGGCTGAAATGAAGCCTGATCAAGGGATTCAGTGTTATTCAGCGCGGCCTCTATCGGACGCCACCGACGTCCTTCTGCCGCACAAAAGCCTGCCATTCAGCCCGTGCTACGCTAGCTTTGATCACATGCTACTTCAGGGATCATTCAGGCTCATAGAGACTGCTGCCAAGAAGTAAAATCCAATGCCTGCAATTTCTGATCAAATATTGTGCATGATTCAATGGCACATCTAATGCATCTCGTCCTCATCTGTTGAACCAAAGAAAGCGGGAATGGTAGATGGGAGATATATTCATCTTTTCTCTTCAGATCTCTACAAACTGACTTTCCAACCACTCCTCAGGTGAATGCAATGATACAGGTCTTTTGTGTTCCAAGCAAAATGATCTCACAGCACATCTTGACTAAAAGCATATTGTTTAAAACATTTCAAGTTATAATATGAATTGATCGTTTTGAGACAATTTTCTGACCACCATTTTGATACATTTTAAAATATATTTTATTTCAAAATTTTCAGCATCATTACTCCTGTCTTCAGTGTCACATGACCCCTCTGAAATCATTCTAATATCCTGATTTGCTCCTCAAGAAACATTTCTTATTAATATCAACGTTTAAAACGGTTGTACTAAATATTTTGGCGGAAATATTTTTTTTCTGATTCTTTGGTGATTTGGTTGGGTTTTCTACTAGTTTAGTTTAGTTTCATGCGTTTGAGTTCATTTCCTTGGTTGTTTGATTATCGTTTACACCTGTTATTAGAGATACACCAATATCAATATCAGTATATATAGGCCCGATACTGCGCTCTTGTACTCGTGTACTTGTACTCATTAAAATGCTCCGATACCATACGCGTGTACAGTACAGTGCATGTGACAAAGAAACACTGACAACAGAGCAAACAGAGAGCAGAATGGATATATCAGAGAAGGATGTCTATGAAGTAAATGTATCGAGTAAATTGAATGTTAAACAGATTAAATATTTATGCCTATATAGCTGGTGTGCGTTGAGCTGATAAGCGATACACACAGTGGATTGAGCACGCAGTGGCACAGATGAGCGAGCTTGTTGAGCGCACGTCCATTTTTCACAGACATTGCTGGAAAGTTTGTAGTTCAGTCAAATATGGCAAAGAAAGTAAAATGAGGAGGACATTACTAACGTTAACTGAAGGTAAAGAGAGAGAGAGAGTGCACCAAATCGTATGTGCAAGTAAACACATGAACTGTTACATGATTTATGTATAACAAGAGGTTCCCTACATTATTACAGGAAGGTGGTACAGTAATCACATGATGTTTTCAACAAATGTTCTGTGCGTAAACATCTGAAGAGCGCTCACAGAAAGCTGTCTCTCAGACAGAGTGTGAAAAGCCTATTAAATAGAGTTCTCTTTCATGTCTTCTTGCGCTCGAATGGACAAATTCACACAAAATTGTGTCAAAATGCCTGTGTAGGCAAGTTACTTGTGAAACGTAGTCGGTTATGTCTTAAGTGAATGTAACAGCTGAAAAGAAAATGCATGTGTAACAGTATGTTGGATACGTGCAGCTCTTAAAGTGACAGCAGCCTAATAAACCTGCTGCTGTCTTTGTCCTCAATGTTAATCTAACAACGAAAGACAGAGAAAATCACTCACTGCTCTTAACTAGTTGAGCCCTATTGAAGCAGCTCTAAATATTCACTGTGCTATTAAATTAAAGATAGAATATGATAAAGTGAAAGTAACAGTAGTTCCTACAATACATTTTAACAGGCATATTTAGGCATGAAAATAACTGAAGGAAATGTCTATTTGCTAAGCCAACTAATTTGATTCATATTCTTTTGGTTTTTCTGCCCAAAAAAAAAAAAAAAAAACATCGATCAAAACATAGATGGAGTAGATCGAGTCCATCAACATCAGTAGCACCTCACTGCAGTACATGAGATCCAGGGGGCAGAGTTGGATCCAGATATAAGGGGTGGAGATGGGTAGGTTTAGGGGTGGGTTTAGGGATCAGGGGGTGGAGATGGGTAGGTTTAGGTACTGTATATGTAAAGTCCTCTGGATTTCATGTTCTACAGTGAGGACCATCTCATCAACACTCCCAACGCTCCACAGTCCTACAGCTCACATCCTAAGTTGACTTTTCATTCAGTAACATTAGGCAGTTTAGATTTATATGCAGTTTAATGTTGATGATCGCATTATTTTACTTATGCATCTGCTTACATATATGCTATCGCTAGTTTCTGCTTCTTCTTTAAATGTCTTTTGATCAGGAGATTCAGTACTCTTTAAGAAGATGTGTCATAGAAATACAATTTTAATACAATTTTGTCAATGGCGGGGAAGCGTTGTCTCATACAGTAAAAGAGAGAAAATTCAGTCAATGGTGGGGAAAGAGTTAAATAAACTTCCAACCGCTGGATTTAGATCCTTCACTCCTCATTTATTTCAACCAAACTGTGACACCCATAACAAGCACTTACATTTAGTTCTTTTTCAGTTGTGGGCTTACGGCCACAGATATAGCGAGGTGTGAGGTCAGGACCAAGTACAGGAATTGTGAAATGCTTCCCAGAACAACACAATTAAAAATCAGTTATAGTGTCAGGGCCAGTTATGTACTAAACACCAGGTCAGCTGGACTGCAGGGAAGATCAGTGTGGACAGGCGTAGCAGAGTTTGCAATCAAGCGCACAGTAGACAAAGCCATGAAGTGAACAATAATGACCCAGTAATTATTGAGCAAGCTGTTTCTGGAAGGCCGTCGGAGACACACCGGCTGAGCACACACTACATTACCAGCCTGCCAGCAAACACCGATTCAAACAACCAACACCGTGCCAGTTTACTGATTATAGCAACTAATCATAATGCCACCTGACTGTCCATGGATCGCTTTATGATCCTAAAGCGCTTTATGGTCCTAATGGCTAAGGTGAGACCTGTGTATTAAAAAGCAGCACACACTGTTGTTTTGGGTGGAACTTTGCAACATTTCTTCCTCAGACCTTCAAATCAAGTAAACAGAAGCGATGCATTGTGTTGTTTATGCAAAGTTATCAGTTTCACCCCCTCCCTGTTGCAGATTTAATTTCCTGTTGATTATCCTTGCATGATAAATGGTGCATTGGGTCAATTAGTGAAATCTAGAATAAACAACCAAACCAAACAAGAAGCTATCTGCATATATTTGGGTGGGCCAATCACACTAGGGAGTTAGTTATGCCTCATTAAATATGCCATTTAAATGACTACGCCATGAATTTTCATAGTGCCTTTAAGTTGTCCCTGTGTCCTTGTGTAAAATACAGACATGACCATCGTTCTGGTAAAAAAAAACTTCACAGGATATTCAACTCACCATGACAAATTGCTAATTTACTGATGATAACGGAGTTCATTAATCAGAACTCCCAAGCATATTGCACACAAAATTGGAAAGAAACGGTTCTGATTCCCAAAAGCCAGGTTTTTGGAAACAAAGTTCTGTTTAGGTACCGGAACTTTTGAGAAAGAACTCTACACTAGATTTGTCGAAGTTAGTGGCATCAAATAAAATAAGAAATACAGTACATAGAACGTTTTGTTTGAGGCACTTAGTAGTAAACCAAACTATTTTAAATCTGCCAACTAACCAGTACTTAATACTCATGGACTGACAGAAACTGAAAGAAATTCAAGTGCTTGCAAGGAAACAAAAGAATAGCATTTTCAGGTACAGATTTTCAGGTACAAATGTAATGGGTATTGTTTTTTAAAGAAAAAAAAAAATTATTCAGCAAGGACAAGGATATTTGTTTCTAATTCAAGTATGATTAAACCATCAAAATGAGGAAAGTATTTTATATATTTGTTTTAATATTTTAAATATTATGGAAGAACAAAACACTGAACTTGGTTAAGGTATTTATGCAAAATTATTTGACAAGAAAAGGCAAACTACAGCTACAGGTTTTATTTATGCAAATGTTCTGTCCTTCTGAACTTCCTATTCATCAAATAATAAAAAAAAATTATAATAAAAAACAACTTTGTTTTCAGCACTGGTAATAAATATATTTTCTACTGGAGCAGCAAATCAGCATATTAGAATGATTTCTGAAGGATCATGTGACACTAGAGACTGGATTAATGATGCTGAAAATTCAGCTTTGCCAAATTACATCTTAAAATATCTAAAAATAGACAAAAGTAATTTTGAATTTTAATTCTATTTCACAATATCATAATTTTTTACAATAATTTTATTGTAAAACTGTCTTTGATTTAAAAAATGACACACTTGGTGAGCGTAGGAGGCTTATGAACATTTTGAATGGTATGCAAAGCTACAGGAAACCAGGAAATTGTACATTGCACAAAAATGTAAATTTGTTGACAATAACTGCTTTAATATATGCAATTTTCATGACAACGGCAACATTTCTGCCTACGTGGGTTCAAACAAAGCTAATCCACATTGGCTTAGAGTTGACATCCAAACTCTGATATTTGAATTGCTACAAATAATATGAACAACAGATAACATGTAAGTTAAATAAAGATAATACTTCTTTCCAAGCCTGACACTATTGATGAAAGGACATTGAGTTTCTGAGGACTGACGTCTTTAGTCTTCACCTAATGGAGTTTTTTTTTTCTCACTCAGTGAGGGAGGAAGTTCAGAAGTGTCTTGCATTAGAAAACAGTCACTCAAGGCCCGTTTGAGTGACAACCGTGAGGTAGGAGAGTGATCAATTTGTCTCAACAGATACTGCGAGAACAACTGAGAAGGACAAACGGACTCGAAACAGGTTGGGGAGTTTCAACACAAAATAAACTTGAGCTGAGGACAGCTATTGACGGCCCGAGAGAGGAGCTGTCGGACCCCGCGTGTGCGTTAAGATGAATGAATGTGTGGATGCGTGAGTGTGTGAGAGCGTTTGACCTCTGTGGTAGAGGTGGAGCCGTGTGTTTGTGATCCTCTGGTGTGTTTTCTGACAGGCTAATGAAAGAGGAGCAATCAGAGGAGTTCACCCCCCACAGACGGCCAGCACAGCGGGCACACATTACACCAGCTTCTCCTGATTAACCACAGACATAACCTCTTTAAAAGACAGGCCACGGGACCACAACACCTCTCCCCATCACTGTCGGTCTCTTGCTTTGTCTCTTTCTCTCTGGCACAGCATCCACACTCATTTACACTTCTGATGCAGTCAGACATTGTCCTTTTATAGACATTCTGCTCCAACAAACTTTAAGATTCATTTTTAATATGCCTACTTGTCATACACTTAAAAGCCAAAACTTAATACTTGACACGTGAGCAAATGACTTGAGACTTTAATTGGACTTTAAAAATTCAAGACTCATGAACAATGCCAGTTTTTAGGATTGCAATAAGATTTTTTTTCCTGATTTGTAAAATCTGATTAAAAAAAAAGCAGTCTATGAAAGCAATGTATGCCTTCAATAAAAGAAAATTCAATTCAATTCACATTTATTTGCATAGCGCTTTTCACAATACACATCGTTTCAAAGCAGCTTTACAAAAAATGCACGAGTCCACATTATAATTGATCTGATAAGTGATCTGTTATCAGCGGTAACTGTCTAAGTTATGTATTTCAGTAGTGTGCATAATTATACAAAATCACAGTTAGCTAAAAATTGACTAATTTAAACAATGTAATAATTGAATGCAGAAACAATGAGCTCATTGAAGTAATGAATACTGAATGCCTCACAAATCCATGAAAGTAGTTGTTTGGTTTGATACAACTAACTTGCGGCATAAAGGGAAAAAATACAACTAATTCAACTAAAAATACAAGTTGATACAATTTGACTTAAGGAAAAAAGTCCCGAATGACTTGCTTGTTATGCTCAAAATTTTTGCGCACTGACAGTTTTGGTCAAACTTTGTTGGTCAAAAACATCAATTAAATAAAGAAAAATGAAACCTATTTAAATCACATAGCATCTTAAAAAAAATAAAATAATGTATCTTATGGTCACCAAGACTATTTCTTTCATTAAAAATACAGTAAAACAGCAATATTGTGAAATATTACAATTTAATATACATAAAATATATATATTTTTATTCAATTTTAATATATTTTAAACTTCTATTAATCTACTTTTCCTGTGGTAGCAAAACTTTCAGCATCATTACTCCAATCTTCAGTGTCACATGATCCTTCAGAAATCATTCTAATATCCTGATTTTCTGCTTCAGAAACATGTCTTATTATATTATTATATTCATATATACACAGTATATTATCAATGTTAAAAATCAAAAGAAAGGCATTTATTTTGATCTTTTGTAACGTCATTACTGGCACTTTTGATCAGTTTACTGCATCCCTGTTGAATAAAAGCTTTTGATACTAACCTCAAAATATTTGAAACACAGTGTAGTTAGCTACTTGGTAAAGTTTAGTGTAGCTAATTACATTATGAAAGAGTCACTTGAAATTATGAGACACTGTTTGAAAGTATCTTTCCCAACACTGCTAACCATCCCTCCACCCAACTAGCGAGGAGTTGCCTGTTTTTGGCGCTCAGAGTGGGCTGATTTGGGCTGTGTGTGAGTTTCTGACGGAAGCGCTAGCATGTGGTGTGTAGGAGTGGTGAGATCAGCCCAGTGCCAAACACAAACTCGCCAAAACACAACCAAACTTCTCAAGGTACACATGGTCCAAATGAAAGAACTTCAGTTTGGTTGCGTGGTTAACAACTCATTTGCATAACATGTTAATTAACATCCCTTTATAATTCTGGATTAGTTCTCTGTTTATTTGTCACATAAAACGAATTGCTCAGTCTGTGTATGTTTATCTACTGTACCAGTTAAAAGCTTGAACACACTTGACTGAATTAATCTTTCTCATGGTCTTAAAATTAATCTGATGTAAAGGCTTATGTGTAAACGTTTCTAATGATAGCTTTGATTGGTTTCATATGTTCCATTATTCAATTCCCATAGATCTATTAATCCAATCATATCCATTTGTCAACTTTTGTGAAAAGAGAAAGTCATTAAGGTTTGGAATTATATGAGGGTGAGTAAATGATAAAAGAAATGTTATGTTTGGGACCCTCTGCTTTTAAACACAAAAACATGTTTTATTCTTGCTTCATGCATTCTTTTTTTTTATCAACACTTGAATGTGGGTAAGTTTCATAAAGAAGCAACAATTTGAGCCGAGAAAAACTCATTTTTGTCAAAGATTACATCTGGATCGGATTCAGAACGATGATCAAAACATAGATGGAGCAGATCAAGTCCATCAACACCCCCAAAGCCTCACAGTCCTATAGCTCGTTTAATGATTTATATGCAGTTTAATGTTGATGATTGCATTATTTTACTCTTTCAGAATATGTGTACTAGCACCCCCTACCGTATAACAGTGGAAACACAGAAAGCTTCATTGAAATGACCATCAGTCATCAGAAGCATTGTCTCAAATGACGGAAATGTGCGTCAATGGTGAGGAAAGAGTTAAGCCACTGTAACTTTAAGACCAAATGCACGGATCTGACACACATCAGATTTTCTCCCTACTTTTTACATCCATTTACACTTTTTATTTTAACACAGTTAAGACGAGGATACTCGCCAAAATGGGCATTTTGACGTAATTTTGCGTGTATTCGCCCGTTAAAAAAAATAAGATGCAAAAGAGAATTTAGTTCGGTTTTCAGTTCTGAGACGCAGTGTATGTGCACAAACAAAACAGCATGCGGGTGCCGAATTGAGCTTCTTTCACATCTTCTTGCGCTTAAACAGTTTAAAATTGTTTGTTCTAATACTTCTAAATGACAAGCGGATTTTTGATACCAAGCAGGCAAAAAGCATGATCTCCCTCAAAATCTGGAGCAGAATTGAACATCGCACCAACTTTGCACTCGGTCGTTATTTGGCGTCAGGTCAGGGTGGGCCTTGCTCCTGATTGGGCCCCTGTGGAGCCAGGCCTGCTTTCAGTAAAGAAAAACTATTGAATTTTGAAAACATCACAACCTGTATATAGCACATGCCATGGTAAAGACGGTAAGTCTATCCCACACAGCATTGATTCATCATTTGATGATAATGATGGCTATGTTGGCTATGCAAAGTTAATTGTGGTATGTAATTAGCGCTGATTTTGTGACTAAGGGATTGGCAAAATGTATATAGAAAGGAGGCATGTTTGTGCTGAAATGTATATTTTAAAAAACAAACAAAAAAACATACAGAATATAGCATACTTGCAGCATTTAATTGAATTTGCTCAATATTTTCTCTACTTTTTGTCCTCATACAGTACATACTTTAAAATAATAATATGTAAAGAATTCCATCATTTGTTAACAGCATAAGGCTGATTCTAAACTAAATAATAAATAAAAGCAACCTTGATATTAACATTAGTCCCAAAAAATCTGACATATGGAGCACTCAGTGTGCATGGAAAGGCACGTTTCGACAGAACTTCAAATGAAGACAGACGAGTCCAGATGTTCAACACGAGAAGGAGAGGCGATGAGAGATAGCAAGATGTTCTTTCCACCCTCCTGTCTTCCATAGAAATACAGATTTGCTCATCACATGAACAGCCTTTCTGGAAACATACAGTATGACAGTATATATACACACACACTCACTGACTGCAAATGTGTTCAATTGAAGCTATGCCTAGCACATAGCACATGGTATATACTGTGATACACACTAAAACATTTGAATATATGAAGAGTGAATTTTGATGATAAATTGGGTAATAATTTGAAGCACGCTGGGTCTCTCAGTATGCGGCAAGGAATTTCAGACGAGCAGTCATTATGCTGCAGTTCTAGATGTGCCAACTAATCTAATCACATATGTGCTTTCTAACATTGTTTCCAAGTTAACGGCAGAGCACATTACCAGAACTGTCTTTGCATATCCAATTAACAATGGATATTGTTGGAGGAGTTAAATAAATTCTAAAATATGAAATGACCCATGAAATGGGAGAAAGGCATCAGCAGATTATATAGTCTCTCTGTTATGTGAAGTCGTCCTTTCACTCCAAAATGTAATAATTCTCAAAACAGGGCTCATTATTCAACTCTCTGTGCAAACAAAGCATGCTGGCAACTTATGCATTAATCAACCCAAGTTACACCTGCTCAGTGACACAAACAGATATTTGTAGTTTTTGTATGACTGCAAGTAAATAGACTGAAATGTGGAAAAAAAGCCAACTTTGTCAATAATTTGCCATTGGATTGCTACAAAGCTTATACTTTCCTAATAAACATTGGAGGTGGGAATTGCCAATTATCCTGCAGAATATGGTAAACATATTACCTTATCACCTCGAAATGCACAATAAGAACAATAATAATAGGTCATACAGTAGTAACAACAATAATAATAATGAAAAAACAAAGACTTTCCAAAACAGATGGTACAAAATCCTTGAAACCGAGCGTCACAAACGTAGCTGTCAGATCAGGATCAAACAGCCCTTTGCTTTGACACAGCTCTCACTGCTACGAGCTGTCATGCAACAAAGAAAAAGATGAACAATTATAGTGGAAAACAACTGTATTAGTCACACTGACCTGAAAATACAACTAGCTATCTACATAACCCAGGCATTGACCAACACATATGGAAACTATAGTGACAGCAGTCTTCGGGCACAACAAGCTGTGTGCACATTGATATGAAGCGCATTGTGTGATTCGATCTTTCATCAACACCATGGTAACATAAGCAACATTACTCATAAATACACTGTGTACAAAAATCCTATTATTTTCTTTTACCCAGGAGGCAGATATCGCTGGAGTTTTAGCCGTCTAATTAATAATAAAATATACTCCGGAGTCCCTGAAATCCAATACAAAAAGTGAGTGAATATGTTGAATAAAAATATGCAAAATACACAACCACTTTCAACCACAGACACTCATCCATGAAGCCATTTACAGATAAAACAAACACACACACACACACACTTGTACATCCATCTTTGTGAGGACATTCACTGACACAATGCAATCTCTAGCTCTTCACCCTAACCCTACCCATCACAAGTAATTGCCTAACACGAACTCTTACCCTAAACATAATTATAACATTATTCCTAAAACTAAGTTTTGACCCTCGAACAGGCCTTTAAAGGGCTCTCAGAAAATGAGGACTGGCCTAAATGTCCTCATTTTACTCTCTTTGTCCTCATTTCGCTGGTCTAAAACTCAAACCGGTCCTCACAAAGATAGATGTACATGTACACACACACACACACACACACAGACGACAACTCCTACGACTAACCAAACTAATACCACGACCACAGTCAACAGGCAACCTACAGTACATAACCACACACGGGCACCACCAGCTCTCCTAACTGACAGGACTGTGTGTCATTACACAAGCTCATTTCTGCTTAAATGCACAGCTCAGTTCAC
Organism: Leuciscus idus; assembly: GCA_021554675.1. Classification (NCBI taxonomy): domain Eukaryota; kingdom Metazoa; phylum Chordata; class Actinopteri; order Cypriniformes; family Leuciscidae; genus Leuciscus; species Leuciscus idus. Next base: position 7,576,610 of record CM038644.1, read on the forward strand.
TTCCCCTCTGCCACGCGGAGTAATTATGCGTAATGACATGCTAATGGTGTGCTGGTACACCGCCGATGCCTGTGCTATCAGTAATCACTCACTGTCAGCGGAGGTCAAATATTTGCAAGTAAGCAGCTTAAAGGCACCTAAGTTAATTTCTCAGCTCAAACTGAAGAAGAAAAGAAAAAAGCGTTAGAGAGACCTGTGATAAGGTGTTTGCGGTTACAGTGTTCGTTTAATGTGCAACTGTATGTTGAAAGGCTCAGGGGTCTATAATTTCATCAGCCATCTTTCAGACTTATGAAATGTTGGCTTCTTAATGTGAATGACATCTAGTCTCAGATGGCATGGCCAGAGCTATTGTACATAAAACTGAAATTGTCCATTTTATTATGACTGGCTGGTTCCGGGAGTGATGGTGCATATGGTTGTATCATAAACTTGTGTTTACAGGGATACTGGCCTGCTGCAATGAACACTTCTGAGTACGAACGACAGTTATCACTGGATTGAAAGGTTTGGGGCAACAAATCTTTGAAAGATAATCAGAGATTTGTTTAGGACACTTAGAGACAGATTTACTAACCAGGGCAAATTAACGCGAGACCGTAATCTCATAAAACCGTTGACGGGAGTGGGAAGTTCTGCTGTGATTTACCAATATGGTGCAAATACCAATAAATTGACTAGTGCAAACCTTAGTAAATCAGGTTGCATGATTCATTCAACTACTCTCCTCACATACATTTTGCACAAAAATAACTGTGTCCTCGCCTTTTCATTGCTAGTTTCTCACTGCGTGTCTTTAGTAAATCCTGACAGTAGTTTTTTAAAGCCAAAAAAGTTAGTGAAATAATCAGTCTATCTTCAAGTATGGCAAATTTTACCAATCCCCACCACAGCATAATTTTCACTAGATCTAGAATGATTGTGTGTAATAGCATAATGCCATTTATTTTATTTATTAATAAAATGGTAAACTTCGTTGTCTTGCTAAGGCTAATTTCATAGCATTATTTTTCTAATGATTTAACAGACATTCTTCAAGAATTCTTCTTCTTACACTATGGTTCCCACGCCCCAAGTCATTTTTCACTTTCATTTCAAGTCTTCTGTCAGTGTTTGGTCCTTAAAGTGTCTGCACTGTCCTGCAGAGTTTAGTTCAAACCCCAATTAAACACACCCGAACCAGCTAATCAAGGTCTTATTAGACATGATATAGACTTCCAGGCAGGGGGTTTAAGGCAAGTTGGAGAAAAGCTCTGCAGGACAGTGGCCCTCCAGGAGTAGGTTTGGAAACCCATGGTCTAGAGACCTGTTTTTTAAAACTTCTTTTAACTTGAGCGCAGTGTTTTTAGAATGCCGTGTTACGCACGAGACGCTCCAATAGCACATAGTGGAATGGAAAATCGGAAAATGGTGTTCTGTGTGAACATTTCTTAGGAGACAGCTTTATGTTTCCCTAAAATGAATTATAAATAGATAGAAGCTGAAATCTCATTTGAATAAAATCAAACCCTGGGGCATCACTTCTATTCATGGACGACATTTTCCAAGCTGACGAAGCCCGTCGTGGGATTGCCTCAACATCAAAAAGACTGAGTATATGGAGTGCGGGCCTCAGACAGACGGGACGATTAGAGTTAGTGGGCAGCCACTGAACAAAGTCACCAAATATAAATATCTTGGTTCGCTCATCCGGACCGACGGCGACTCCCTGATTACAGTTTCTGTATCTTTCAATCGCTTGCAACTTATATTAGTTAGGCTAGTTGTTTTTCTATGGAAGCCTGTTTTTAAACCACAGGCTAAGAACCACACAGTAAGTGTTCTAGCCTGTTGATTTTTGCTCATGATATTCAGCTACTATTAAATGTTATGCAATAAGATTAAATGTGAATGATACCTAGGGTTTTTTTATTTTTTTTATTTTTTTGAATCGAAATTAGGAATCGATAAGAATCGGAATCAAAATTGTAATCGTTAAATTTCAAACAACACCCAACCCTAGTGATCTATCACCGGCTGGAAGACGACCACGCGGCCGGGGAAGAAGCGGTGGTTCGATCGCCTGGCGGAGGACAGTTAGTTTCGCCCCTGATGATGCCCTGGATCGAGACAAGTGGCGAAAGGCGTGTGAACAAGCGGCTAAAACGGGACACACTCTAGGACGAAGAAGAAAAAAACCCTGGGGCATCAAAGTGGCCAAAACACCCATTACTTTAGACATGAAATCCGTTCACAACATCTATCACACATTTTCCAATATTTTCTGCTCAAATATTTGTGAAAACTGTTTTTATTTTTATTATTTTTTCCCCAAGTCCAGTCTATTTTATAGTACCATTCAATTTACACACTCCTAAAAAAAACAAAAAACAGCCTCTACCTGAAGTGGGGGGATCTCATCCAGAAAAAACAGTGAAGTGTCAACAATAGTCAAAAATGTATCCGCATAACTGCATGACATCTACAATCAATGCGATCAAAAGGTTTACTAGAGGGAGCAATCTTGCAAAAAACCGCAAGTGTGTGTCACAACTACAAAAACAACAGAAGGTATACTGGATGAGTTTAGCATTGTAATTATTTGTAACACTTGGGTTCTGAATGTCAGAAAAGTGTGATCTAATTAAGGTGTAAAGGTTGTGTGGTTTCTTACAGTTGCATTGTGGGTAAGTTCTCAGACACGCTGGACATCTGGACAGAACAGACAGTGGAGAACTTTCAATTATGAAACAGAGGCTTGACTCAGAAAACCAGGCCAGCACTAGAATCACAAGAGAATTGTAGTTTTTCTGTTCTCTCCAAGGTCCAACAGAGCAGTAAACAAAGACAAACATGGCCAGAGAGAAAGGCGGGCAAGCAAACACAATAACAACGCACACACACATATATTTTATAGTCAGTGTAGACTGCTGGCTGCCTCCCAGACACACTGTCCTTTGGAAAAATCTAAACAGGCAGGGAGGGGAAAAAAAACACAATGTTGTTCTGATCTCCTTTATTTCTCCTCTATAAAAGCTTCGCTTGTCTTTCAAATATCCTTCAGTTCAACTCAATGGCAATTAAGAAAAGTGATATTTGATCTGAAAATGCAAACTAAAAACCAGAGTAAGTTCTACCCAAAAACATTAGACCAAAAAAAAAAAAGCATAAAAAGGCATCCGATTGCAAGATATGAAAATAAAATAAATAAATAAACCAATTAATGGTGTTTTCTTAAAAGAGGGAAATTGAGTGGCTATCTTCACTGAAGCAGACATTCAAGGTCAGAATCCTGTGAAACAAAACCCTCCATCTTAGCTCAGGCTTGGAGAAATGTTACTTTCTTTGATATTATTCAAGAACCAATACTTTAAGCTAGAAAATAGAGAATTTGGCCTCTCAATGAAATCCATCTACTAGTGAATTTAAACAGAGTTAAGATTGCTCACAGAATCTAATTTAGACTTATGCATAAATGACTAAATAAAAACAGAAAAAAATAATATATATAAATTAACAAGTATTCACTTTTTTAAAATAAATAATTTAATGTAAAAAGGGAGAAATGTGAGTTTAATAGCAATATATGTATACATTGCTGTACTGAACCTGGAATATGAGTTAAATGGCACAAAAAACTGCACCCCTCCCCATTGTTATCAAAAATTGAATTATTACCATAAAATTGTATGTTTTACTTGATGAAAGATGGTTATTGACTGGAAGATGCTACCTAGTGTCTATAGTTTCTGGCCCTAACAGGAGATAAGAAAACACACCAAAAACATTTACTGAGAGAGAATACATGAAAGATAAGGAAATACAGCAAAAAGAATTATTTAGTGAGGAAACTTTCACACACACACGCACACAGACATGTATATATATATAAAAATCTTCAAAGAAGCTCACAAAGAAAACCACTATGAATACAAACTTTTAATTGGATACGTGGTGCTGCTTCTTAAAAAATTCAGACTGAGTAAAAGAATATAAATCAGAGAAATTATTCTGCTTTTTCTGCTTTTGTGCTCACACTTAGATTCAAAGAGACGGATTTCTAAGTGCTGAGAATGCCTTTGTTTTCACAGGCACTATTTTAGACATTATTGAAGCTTTGAGGTCCTTTTGAAACGGTGTGATCCATTCATTTAAGTGAAAATAAGAAATAATAAAACATATACGCACTCAACTATACTAAGTTTCATGATCTATTGGCAAAAGCCATAAAGACAAAAAAAATATATATTTTAGTGAGGAAAAAATAAAATACTATATAATAATAAATATATATATATGTTTGTATTTTGTATTGATATGTGCTTATTATCAATGTTGAAAACAGGTGTGCAGCTTAGTATGTTTGTGGATACATTTTTTAAGGATTCTTTGATGAATAGAAAGTTTAAATAAACAGCATTTACTTTTGATGAATTTAATGCATCCTTGCTAAATAAAAGTATTAATTACTTTTTTTTTTTTTTAAATGACCACAAACATTTGATTGGTAGTGTATATTATATCATATAATACTATATTTTTCGGAAGAAAATGTTAGTGGTATTTTGGGTGGTTTCCAGGGCTTTGCTATGAGGGTGCTAAGGTGTTCTAGGTGGTTACTAGGGTGTTGCTATGGTGTTCTAAGGCTAAGTTCACACTGCAAGCAATATAAAAAAACAAAGAGGATGCAAAGGGAAAAAAAAGAGAGCAGAGTTTTTGAACATTTATAAGAGCCCTCATGTTTTGCTTGTATATAGAGCTGTCACTGTAATACTTATGAGTTCTAACACATCACTATTCTTCAAGGACTACCTTTCGCAACTGTCTTGATAAAGGCCCCGTTCACACTGCAGGCAAAAGTGGCCCAAATCTGATTTTTTTGGGGTCAAGTGACCAGGTCAGACTTCTTCAGAGGTAGTGTGAACACTCAAATCTAGCCCAGATCTGATTTTTTCAAATCAGACTTAGACCACATACATATGTGGTACTAAATCAGACCCAGATCTGATTTTTTGCGACCACAGTGTGAACAACCAAGGCGGATTTGATGCGACTTTTACGTCAATCTACGTCGACATTTGTCACAATTATGCGTCGGCGATGAAGCCCTAGACACAACAGACATTGATAGTAGCCTAACATTAAAAACTTGAGAGTGAGGTGTTAGACCTAATTAGTAGCCTATATAGGGAGATACTTCAATTCAAGCTAAACTAGAAGGATCCTACCGTAACCGCTCCGTTTTTGAAAAAAAATCACACGAAATGAAAGAACGGGGACACAGGATAACGTGGCTGCAGTGTCAAACTACGCATCCACACAGACCTCTGTAGTGAATTTGCAGCCATAAACCTGCAAAAGGCAAAAATAGCCAGTTTTGCTCGGTTTCTCTTCGTTCTTCTCCTCCTCAGCATCTGCTCATTAATGTTACGGCTTCCATTACACAAACATGTTTAAATAAATGTGAATATGCTTACTTCCTCCATAACCTCCCGAACTTTAGTGCAACCGCGTGCTGCGTCTGATGTCATTGTTATTGTTCTTTCGCGCATGCGGGTTAGTTTGAAACCTCAAACAGTTCACACTGCAATCAGATATAGGTCACATTTTAAAAGGTAATGTGAACAGCCAATCAAAAAATCGGATCTGAGCAAAAAATCAGAATTGAGCATTAAGACTTGCGGTGTGAACTCCGCATGAGCACAGAATTGTGACGAATATCGATCTAAAGTACCGTAAAAGTCGCATGAATTCCGATATGACTGTTCAGACTGAGATCGCATTGGAAAATATGAGACCCGTATCTGATTTAGTACCACATATGGAAGTTGCCCGAATCAGAATCAAAAAGATCAGATTCCATGTGGTTTGTGCTGTTCACACTGTCATGAGAAAAACAGATCGAGTCACATGTGAGCAAATCAATCAGATTTGGGCCACATTTGCCTGCAGTCTGACCTAAGTGGTTGCTTTCTGGCCCAAGTCATTTTTTTTCTATATATTCTGATCCCATACGCCTTGAGTCCATCCTTTATTCTCTATATTTAGTCTTTTTGGTCCACTTTTATTGTCCAAAAATGACAAGTTTGACCACTTAGAAATGTAGTAGCACACCTGTCCTCAAAGAACCGCATGGTTTGAGGATTCATTTGTGTTTGTAGATCAAACGTCGGACAAGTGTGGAAACCAAGCATGCAGTAAGTGTGAGCAATACTTGCCTAAGTGAACACCACTGATAACTGTGCTAGAAAAAGACGGTTAACATAACACACATGGAATGAAATCAAACGCAAGGACAAGCAACCTTGACACTGTGGGACTGATCTGCTTGGAATATCTCCATTTCACTTTGCTTTCTACATCTCCAGCAGCTTTGGCCTCGAGCGGGACTGCCCTTCCCCCCCGACGGTATCCTGTGAGTGGGTCGTGCCGAGGTCCGGCGGGGTTTCATACCAGCACTGGCCTCCCACTTGCTGTGGAGTCTTCCTTGGACATAAACACTAAAAGATGAAAAGGTCGATTCCTCGGCTCTGAATACGCAATGACCTGGTTTCCCTCCCTGGTTGCCGGAGCAGAAACACAGCGATCCATGCAGCAGACAAGCATCTGGTTGAAGCAAAACGAGTGGAGCGGATCCAGCCCGAGGGTCTGTCTTATACCGGCCCATCATCAGAGCGGACGGCTGGAGAGTTTGATCACGGGCCCGTATGGCATGCAAAGCTACAACACCAACACACAGATGCTTAAGAGGGTGAGAAGGAGAGTTATTCAGAGCAGAAGTCGAGCGATCCATCAGAGGTGATTGGAGGAGGGGTACATGTAGGTGGTGCACATACACATAGGAGTTAGTTTAACATACGCACACACACACACACACACCATGCTCTACCAAATCTTACTTTAAAAAGGAGAACTTGATCAAAAGCACTGAAGCAGTGTAAGAAATATTAGTAGTTTTACTTGATTTTTTGGATGTATGTTACCTTACCACATACAGAGAAAATTGGAAAAATTTACATTTTTGAAACCTATATGATAACTATTAAAGGGGAAAAGACATGATTATTTTTTTTATTTTTTTTTTATTTTTTTTTTATTCAGCAGAAGACATAAAAAAGATGGTCAAAACAACGCCACTGACTGAATACTCAAGGCTGTTGAAAACACGCAAAATAACACAAGCCATGATAGAAGCGTGCATATCTAACCGAGCTGAAAGAAAGCGTCCTGCCAGGCAGGAAGAGTAACAGATGGAATATTCATCAATAGAACAAGAAGGTGAGAAAAGAAATCAAATCTTACGCGAGGATCTTAACCACATGTCAACGGCACATTGTCGTCGAGAGGGGAGAAAGACGACGTTACTGCTCGTCTCTGATGCCCTGCGTGCACGTTTGGAGTTGATCTCTTATAAACACAAAGGAAACAAAAGCACATGATTGACTCGAACGGTCCCCAGACCCCTACAGGCTACAGCTGTAGACCAAGGAGCATTTCAATAAAGCCTTAATCCCTCAGCAGGAGTCTGAAGCTGGGACTGCAGATTTGATGATAATGCCATGTATTGTTCTAGCATCACTTTCAAATATTCTATTTATTTTATTCATTATCTCTTTCATTTACTACCTTGGGAAACTAGCAAGAATATTGCTAATTATGAATTTTAATAGGATTAGCGGATCTGTTGGCATCATCTCATCATCTTGAGAGTATTGTGCAGCCTAATTCATTCAGTAGAGAGACGATTAATCAACTGATGTGACTTGTGAGTGTTCTGCTTCATAAAGTTTCTCAGAATTCATAGCCCGGCTCATTTTATTCCAATAATGTCGTTTGCAAACCTGCGGTGAAATGTATGATATGAAACGCCATTAGATGCGAGTTCGACCTTCACATCTGCCAGTGAGCAAACTCTTGTTTAGAATAATTAATATTTTACAGCAGCTCTGAGAAGATGGGCCGCTTTATCAGCGCTGATAGCATCTTTCAATGTACAGACCGTCTCTCTTTGTAAGAGATGCTGCTGTTTGTCTAATGGATCGGTATGTGTTCCAGGAAAATGAAATAGATATAGGCAAGAAGGTCTACAAAGGCACAGGTAAGATGTACTGAAACAGATATCATGTTTTATAGTAAATCACATTCTAAACTCTCAGCAGAACAATGCTAATCTCTGGAAATACATGCTAGGGTATCATAGCAACCCTTGTAAAAAGGCTTTATTTTGCAGTTAAAAAAGTTTATTTTTTATTTTAATTTTTTTATAATAACAACAACAACAATAATCCTGGGTAAATCTGCAAAAAGTGACACCAAAAACAACTCTTGAAAAATATTTGTTTGCAGTTAACTTGCATTTAAATACTTTTTTTTAATACAAAATAAATAAATGTATTTAGTAAAAAAACTCTTGCTAAACTGCTTCTTTTGTAAAAATGCTTCTTATATTTGTATAAAATAAATATTTACAACATAAATTAAGTTAAATTTGCCTGCAATATGAAAAAAAAAAATGTGTGGAGAAAAAAAAAGTATGTAAAACAAATGCCTTCTACAATCATAGGTGCCTGCAGAGTGCGAATTACCCCACCATAATTGGGGGGTACTGCTCCTTCACTTCTTCTATGACCATCATGGTCCACTACCATATCAATCCCCACCGTGATCGCCAAGTGCAACATGTGTTGTGCAACACACATACAAGGTCTAAACATGCGACAAACTGATAATCAGTAGGCTACAGAATATCTCATTGTTATTATATATCCAAAAGAGAACTGTTTTGATCAACTCCCAAAAGTTAGAAGTTAAGTGCACTGAAATACCATTCTAATTACTAGTAAAAGTAATACCTTTACAAGAAGCCTATTGCCAGGGTTTTTCCTGGCTCAAAATGAGGCGGAGGTGTTAAAATCATAATAATGTATTTTAATAATAAGATAATAAAATGTGTATTTTTTTTGTAGATCATCATATAGCCTAATGTGTTTCCCACCTTTTTTGTTGGTGGAGCTTGGTACCTCTAGGGGGGTCCGGGGGCATGCCCCCCCCCCGTAAGAAAAATGTGTACATTTTAAAGATAAATTAATTAATCTGGTGAGTCACCCGAATCCACTATTAAAAATAAATAATCCACCCGCAAACCGCCTATATTTAGATATCTGCATCTGATCATCACATTACAATTATTCAAATTCTTGTTAAGCATGATAATATGGTAACATATCACACTGAAGTAGGCTGATTTAAAATGAACATTTATTTAAAAATAAAAGTTCTTTTGGCAAAATTACATTTCCTTAATAGCCTAAACAGAGGCTTTACTCCCTTTAAGCTTAAATTGTCAATGTTTCATTACATTGACAATTTAACATTTGACATCTTTCATTTCAAATTCTTAAATTTGATAAATATATTCAATTAAAATAATTAGACACTAGGCTGTTACCAATACAAATAAATAATTTACATTGAACAATTATAACTGTATTAAATTAGATTATTTTTAATATTTTTGAATATACAAATAAGGAATGATACTTTATGAAACTAGCGTTTTGTCATTCAACGTTGACACTTGCTTGAGAAGTTGAAGTCGTTCTCTATCTCTGTTGCTTCTAGCCACGGTGGTTAAAAATGGTACGGTCCACAATAGGGGTGTCTGAAATCGCTTTACATTAAAATGTTCCTACAGTGAAAATAGGAGTTGACTTGTATTGTAACTAATTATATTTTTTCACAATATCAGAAAAATGATCTGACCCCCCCCCCCAAAACTGATATTTCTGTCCCTTTGGGGGATACTGGGTCTTCATTGGGGGGTATAGTACCCCCCAGTACCCCCTGTAATTCGAACTATGGGTGCCTGTATATATGAGGTGTCCTTTCTAAATATACTGTAGTGTCTCATGACAAATATTATGTACAGAAGCTTAGATCAAGGGAGTGACACAGCTTACCCCATTCTCACCTACACTATATCATCACCCCCATAAACCCACACAGTCATGCAGCTTAAAGCTGACAACGGATTTTAGCTGAGGTGGCAAAATTGTCATTATCATACTAATCCAATTTGCGTTGGTGTTTATGTTCACATGTTCAGCAAATATTTACATAAAGCAGCATTATTTGGCAGGTGACGAGATTGAGTGTGCTGGATAATGAGGGATAGAGCACTGCTTTTCCAGTGAGACATCAACTGGGACAAGGCAATATTAGCATAATATAAACATAATGAGTGACAATACAGGGAATGAGTCAAAATAAATAAATAAATAAATGCTTTATAAGATCAACAAAACTGCAATCAGCGAATTACCAAGAGAGTGATCTTTACCTTTGATTAAAAGTGAAATACACCAGTGTGTCAGCAAGCCCATTAAGTCCAACTTGCCTGGCTTATAGTTCATTAAGCAATTTATTTGATGACTGTTAGTGGTTTATTCGTTTTAGAATCGCTTTCGCAATCATTTTAAGTTTGAAATGAAATTATGAAGCTAATTGCTTTTGTTAGAGTTATCGCTCAGAATCAAACAATGATAGGTATCAAAATCAGTATTCATACACTGCCACTCAAAAGTCTGGGGTTAGACGGGAAAATTTAATGCTGAAAAATTCTACTTTGCCATTACAGAAATAAAATACATTTTTTAAAAGACAGTATTAAAACAGAAACGGTAGCTTTAAATTGCAATAATATTTCAAAATATGACAGGTTTTTACTGTTTTTTGATCAAATAAATGCAGGTTTGGTGAGTAAGATTTCCTGTGTTTTCAAATAAATACAAAGTAAAAAAAAGTCATATTTGTCTAAATATATATTTTCAAAAATATTTATATCCACAAAAATATTATTCATTGATCTGATTCACAGCTGGTGAATTTAAATCAGATGTGATATTTAAAAAAAATATATCAGTCTAGTCGTGAGTCACATAACAATGAAGGATTGAAAAATGACGCCTGTTTCATGACCCGTTTGCGGTAATACATTTTCATGTCAAACCATGTTTATTTTGATCACGAACAATGCGCTTTCACTTGAATTCAGTGTGTGCGGCACAGAAAAATAGACTGTGCACAAAGGATTGAGGAACTGCTGCATTTGCACCGCTTTCTGCAATGCATTGCCAGACCGCATACGTGTGCAGTGTGAACGCACTTAAAAAAAAACGGGAAAAAAACGAAATGCATATTACTGCAAACTGTGACATGGACGTTTGTCTAATAACGTGTTTTGTAGGAAACTTAAAAAGTCAAATAAATCTCACATTAGAGGAATTTCAATATTCGCAATGTTACCTAATTTAATATAGTCAGCATTATCATTGTTAGTATTTGATTTACCATCCAGCCTCAATCAGTGCAGTGCTAGATTTGCCTGTGTGTACTGTAAGAACTCAATGTGAGATCTAAACCTTGACAACAAACAAATCAGTAAAATCCACGACAATCAGAATAGCCCATAATGCCAGCAGATATCAAAGTCTTAAAGTTACCCTATTATTTTAAAGGTTCCTCATTTTGTATTGGAGTCTCCTACAATAGATTTACATGCATCCAAGGTCAAAAACACCATAATTATTTCATAATATACACTGCACATCACCTCATTTCTCAAACAGTCTGAAAACAATTTCAGTCTCCCTAAACCCCTCCTTCCACTCATAATTCATGCTGGTGCTCGTGAACGGAGCTTCTAAATTGTAGTCAAGTTTGATTCCATTGACAATAAGTGTCTATTTATCATGTTAATGTACCCAGAGGTTCCAGCATCTGCCAACAGCTTAAATAAACACTATTACAAAGCTAATGGAAGATTGGTTGAGCCAGGTGTTGAAGTCTGATAGAAAAAAATAATCATTTTAATTAATTAATAATAATTTTTTAAATGTCAGACTTCAACACCTGGCTCAACCATTGCTGTGGTCTCGCACAACCAGACATATTCTGGCCAAGAATTCTGATTGACATGTAAAGTGACCAGTCGTTCAATCACGGTTCTATTTGCTGTAGCCGACTTCACGAGATACGTCTGAGAGCAATAATGATTTCTGTGTTTGGTCAATGATATGCTATATGTGGAAATTGTCAATGGACTCCAGAAAGAACATCTTATGCCCCCGCCGCCATATCAAACACTACTTGTGGTAAAACAAGACAGAAATATTGTTGAAAAAAAAGTTTTGAAACGGAAGATAAGTGTGTGTGTGGAGGAGGAGAGCCAGACAGACTAGCTTATACCTTTCATGTGGTTATGTGTTGGGATGTGGACTAACTTAAATCACACCAGCTAAAGCCTCCGGGATTTTCCAGCGGAGCCCCAGGCACCCGCTCCACACACACAACTCTGTGTTTCAGGTGTCATACTGATGTTCAAGAGCTGCCGGGGAGCTTTAAGATCTTTGCCAAGCGCTGTCTACCTCTCCAAGCTCTTCTGAACTGATACATGTACAAAGTGAACAGCTTTGATACAAGACAAAACCTGCTAAGCCCACCGAAAGGTTTAGAGAGCCAAGAAAACAGCACAGACTCTCTTCTGCAACATATTCACCGTAACTCAATGATCATATCAATCTACAAATGAACAGAGAATCAAAGGGTTCAACAATAAACAAAACAAACAAATAAATAAATTCATAAAATATATTATTATAATATAAATGTATATTGATAATAATATCTTAGCAAGGGCTCAAAGTTAGAACTGGTCATACAGTATAATCAGCTAAATGAACATGAACATATGCCTATAGTACAGTGTAGCAAATTATCATATCAGCATCAGTAAGTAAGTAAAGATTATTTATAGAGCGCTTTTCACAGATATAATCACTGTCAGCTGCTGATGTTTAAGAATGGGGAAGCACAGATGTGTTTTTAAGAGTAAAACTAGCAAACAATGATATGACACTCAAACGGATACATAGGCTCGTTTGGAGCGTTTGTTCTGGAACCTGCAGTGTTTTCTCCCTTAGTTCGGTTTGTTTAGGCATATTGACTTTATGTAGCCTCATAGTGTTGTGATGAAACATCTGCCTCCCGGTTTGTATTCCCACAGCATGAAGGTAAGATCTTACGGATTTATGAATGCACCACTCATTTTAAAAATCTTCCCGGGCTACTGACATTCGTTATGACATCCGCTTTAAACATAACAATGATCATGATAACTCTACAATAAGTAAATCCACTCACCAAATAATTATTCTTTGGCAGTGATGCCATAGAAATAAACAGAGCTAACGCAAAAACAGAAGTTCAAAGAGAAAATTCTAAAGATGGCTGCTCGCTTGTTTCTCTTGTGCATAAGGACTATGAACATGACGATTGCACTCGGATCCGCACCAAAAATATAAGTCGAACAACGCTGGTCTCAGCCCGCTTGAAAACGAACTCTGGAGCGGATGGCTTGTGGTTGGAAAGCAGGCTGTATCACAGTCTATGATGAGTAATTACGTGTGTTGCATGAAAAGCAGCAGTGTTTGTTCTGCTAATGCCTCTCAAAATGAATCAAGGATTAACCTGGAGCAAAGACGCGTGTTTGAAATTTGGTCGGATGAACATACCTGAGCCTCCAATACATGAGATAATGTTCATGAAACATGCAGATGGTTGCTCTGAGCACAACAGATGAAGTGAGTCGTACTGTTTTTATTCACTTTTAACTTTAATATTTGGAATGTCCACCTTTTGCAGCATTACAGCAGCACATCTCGCTGCCATAGTGGCTATATATTTTTCCTGAGAACACTAATGTTATCCCATGCCTTCTGCAGCTGAAGCCAAAGGCTTTCCTTTGAATGTACAATAGATCTGTCCAGTTTATTTTCTCGCCCCAAATCTTCTCGATGGGGTTGAAGTCTGGGCTTTGACAGGGCCAGTCCATCATTTTCGATGTTCCAGCAGATTCCTTTTGTGGCAGGTAGTTCCACCAATTGAAGAATGTTTTAGGGTCATTGTCCTCTTGGAAAATAGAAACTGAAACCTCTTTAATATGCCAAGTGTTCTAATAACTTTGGCCACCGCTGTATTTCAGAACAACAGTCCAAAACACATAAAAAGATCAATGAACCCTCGATTCTTGCTCAAAATGATAAAATAATATACAGGGCTGTCGAGCGATTAACCTTTTTTAATCTAATTAATTACATGATGTGCAGATTAATCACACATCAACTTTGGCTGAGAAATTACCCCCACAAGATCATTAAAAGTAATCATTGTGTTAAATGAAAAAAGCATCAAATAGATAGCCTGTTACAAAAAAGTAGCTTTGGAAATAAATATCTTTTATCTGATTTAAATTGTCCCCATTTACTTCCACTGCAACCGCCTTACCATTTGTATCTATTTATTCATTCATTCATTCATTTTTTATTAATGAGGGATAAGCCGAAGTTTCATGCATTAACATTTACGCAATTTTTGTGGTAATCATCATTATGCCACAAATGCTGTTGATTGAGCTGAACTTGTATTTAACCTGGAACACACTTGTCACTTCATTAAATAAAAAAATATTAAGAGTAGCACTAAATTTGGGTACACAGGAATATTAATAATGAAGCACTACGTTACAAATTCCATTGATAAACATACCATTGTTGCAATTCTGATTAAACATAAGGGGAACTTCACTCTATATGCCTCTTTTCTACACAATAGCAGCTTTTCCCTTTAGCTCTCATGTGAATGTTACTTCCTGTGCCATAATGTTTCACGCCGCTTGGACTGCGAGGGTAACAATTAAATAATGCTAATGGATTGCTTATGCCTTCCAAACACTGCTGCTTCTTGTTGGGTTTTAGGTTTGTGCTGCAGTGGCCTATAATGCTGTGAAAAATTGCTTTCCATCAAAAGTTAATCTAAACATAGCGGCTTATGTAAGACAGAGCAGCACTTGAAGATCTTTTTCCGCAAAGCCAAGGACTTATTGCTATTCGAAAAGAGAATAAGGACATTATTCAAACAAATCAGCAATGGAAATCATGCAAATGTATGCAAGGTTTGCATTTGCACGTTGAGCACTAAGATTAATAGACAAAAAAAGTATTTTTTGTTTTTTAAGCAAAGCAAAAAAGAGGAGAATGTATTAAGGAGCATTTGATGATGATTCAAGATTCAAGATTGCTTTTCATGTTGCATGCATCGGAGTCAGCTTCTGAAAAGAGTACAACTTGTGTCCGCAAGATTTAAAGAGGCGCACAAAACTGGAATATCAGAATGATAAATTTAGGCTTTCAACTAAATAAAATAAAAAATCATCAAATGTATTCCATAATATGGCAATTAATTTACTGCAATTATAGTTCCATATAGAAATATCTGCCAAACGTAGTAATTCAAAGACTTTACATTATTGCTGCAAAGTAAATCATTGAATGGATATTGCAAAAAGTGGCTTTAGAAGACAGTATATTCTTCATTTTGTTTTATGTAAATACATGAAAGTATATACAAATACATTATCGGGGACATGATTAATTGGATTTTTTTATCTTACATAACTGTGTGTGTGTGTGTGTGTGTTTGTTTGTTTGTTTGTTTGTTTGTTTGTTTGTTTGTTTGTTTGTTTGTTTGTTTGTTTGTTTGTTTGTTTGTTTGTTTGTTTGTTTGTTTGTTTGTGTGTGTGTGTGTGTGTGTGTGTGTGTGTGTGTGTGTGCGTGCGTGCGTGCGTGCGTGCGTGCGTGCGTGCGTGCGTGCGTGCGTGCGTGCGTGCGTGCGTGCGTGCGTGCGTGTGTGTACAAATATATTTGAGCTGTCAAATCAATTAATTGCGATTAATCGCATCTAACAAAAGTTTTTATATGTAATGTGTATATTTTATTATATTTCATAACTATATATATAGTTCTCTCCTGAGTTTGCTTCCATAACAATATTTTAGCGCCATTCACTGGACATTTAACTTTGAAACTGTCGCGAAATGTGCACAATGCAACATATGTATTGCCTCATACGGGGTTTTTTGGGGGGCTGGCAGTTTCTCTGTAAGCAAAAGTAAGCAAATATATGCAAATATATATATGTAATTGTAATTATATATATATTATATATGCGCTAAAAACGCTTTTAGTTTTTTACGGTACAGATGAACGTGCATATGGCATCGTTTTATTATGCTGGAGTTTGTACGCATCACCGCAGTTCTGAATTTAAATGTCCAATGTGCTGCTAAAAGCTTAATGTTCCTTTACGTTTAAAAATAACGTACACCTACTGTACACTATACCCTAACCTACCCGATAGTGTTAACAAAAGCAAATGTGACATAAAAACGCAATCGTAACCACGGCATTTTAGCTTGTTTTTGAACTCTGGTCTTCGAGCTCTTTTATCGTGACTCGTCTTTCACGGGATTCGTACCCGAGCTCTCCGCATCACAAGTACAATTCTGTACCAGCTGAGCTAGAAAAGCCGAACATATGGATCTGTGTGTAATTGTGTGTGAAAACGATTAAAAGTGCTTGCTGTTTTGCTGCCTCTAGAGTTCATTTCTGTTAGAAACTGCAGTGATATGTAAGTATTGGTGTGTATTTTGCGTTTGGCGTTGTTTTTCCAATAAGCCTGTGCTGGAAACTGCAGGCATTTAGCTTCATCTTAAGGGGCTTTCGCACCAGCGGAACCTTTTCATAGTTCCTAGAACTATTGGCGGAAGTACCCGGATTTTAGCGTGTTCACACCGCAGGAACTAGGAACGATTTTAGTTCTAGGAACTCCTTTTGGAGGAACTAATTTAGCTCCTACTTCAGAGTAGGGTCTAAACCAGCACTATAGGAACTACCAGTGACGTTAGTGTACGCTGATTGGCCGAACGCACGCGAAACACAAGCATCCGCCATTTTTAAAAACGTTGTGTAAACACACAGATTATAGCCTATATATTTCTGCTCAGCAACACTGGACATCAACCACACGGCAAACGCGAATAACGTTTCATTACTGTCTACTTTCTATGTATAACAGTTCTATCTAATAACGTATTAGACAGGACTGTTCAACACATCGTAAACTAATAAACATGGAGAATGCGAGCGATGTGTGCTCAGGCTCTGGCGTTCTCAGCACCATCAAAATAAAAGTCACAACAACAAGCGCGACTTACGTTACTTCAGAGTTCCAACTAGCGGTGCGAATGCAACCAGGAAAATATTCCTAAGGGAACCATTAGTTCTCGGGGAACTACCATAGTGGCTAGTTTCTAGAACTAAGTTCTTAGAACTACCCACTGCAAAAGACCCTAAGTTCATTACAGTTCAAAATAAGTTCATTACAGTTCAAAATATACCAGTAAATTGAAAAACTTTTTGCCAATCCAAAAGCTTTCTTCCCAAAGATGACCTGTTCTGAAAGGTTGTATCACAAACATCTGCTGATATGGCCTAATGTTAAGGCCAGACCAGACAGAACTGCTCTTCTGAGTACACTATATACCACAGTAAACAGAGACGACAGGGAAAAGACAGACAGAAAATCCTACCTTGCTTCACCTCAGTGTAATACCCCAGTCACTATGGTAAACCCGAAAAGGATACGGCCAGGCACAACCGGCTTTCGGTTGACAAGTGCGAAGGACAACTCCGTCTTCAAAAACACAGCAGAGGACTTTATGATGTGCTGCCCAAAGCGTAACGTAGCCATGGCGGATCAGCAGTTTCTGTAAGACAGAGATTCACACAGTCAATGACAAACAAAAGTGTCCACAACGAAGAATGGAAAAACATTTATTTTAAAACACATTTGGCAGGCTCTTTAAATGTACTCTGTTGATTTCATAAGATTTTGAAAAACTTTACATCATTTTCAAGAAAAGTTCCAGTTAAATGTCAAGTAGGCCTATATAGTAATATTTCACTTACACTTTGAACACATATTATATATTTTCCAAGGTAATCATTAAGTTTTTGGGTTGCACCAAATCCCATTTTACAACCTGAAAATGTCATAAAAACATCAAATGATCAGATATTGTATTGAAGACCTTGACATAGTCATGAGGGTCTGCAGGAATCCTCACTATGATATCATTTCCTGTTGTATGTTGTTGTTGTTTTTTCTGAATGTTTCTGTGTGTTGGTCGCACCATATGACTTTGATTTGGCGTTAAAAGTTTGTCCAAATAAGTAGTGAAGCAGTTTAGATCAAATAACAGTAATATATAATAACAGATACATATACATTCATTAAATGAATACAAAATATAAATAATAAGAATAAGAATAATACATTTTTCTTTACATTGTTTAACTGAATGCCTTTTTCGTTATTTTTGTATCACACTGAAAAACAATCTGAAGTGGGATTTACTTTGAAACAATTTTCTGGTAAATTTCACAAATAATTACAAAGAAACTCCAATTAACACAGTGAATTAAACATGACATTTAGAAGTCAGAGAAAATAAGTATTTTCTTGTAAAAAAAATAAAATAAATATATATATATATATATATATATATATATATATATATATATATTTTTTTTTTTTTTTTTTTTTTTTTTTTTTACTTTGTGAATCAATGTAAGGGTACATTTTACAGTGCACCCTAAAATCTCAAGTCATTGTATAAATTGCATTTTTTTTATTATTATTATTAATTAATAGGTTCAGACAATGTCATTAGCCCAATAGTTAGGGTTACCCTAGAAAACTAATATGATAATCCTACATCATGTTAAATACAGTTTTTGACTACTCTTTTAATTGTTTGAGACAACATTCTGCATTAATTAGAAATTCTATGACATTTCTTCGCTTATTTCATTCTAGATGAAAGGCATCTCATATAGCAAGACTTGAAGTAAACAAATTGATGGCGAGCTATTTTAAAACAGTCTCAATGGGAGATGTCAATGATAAAACGAATATCTGAAACAGCGAGAGTTCAAACAAAGAACAATCTATAAAGCAAAAAAAGATGCATCTTGTCGCACTGGGAGGGCTTTTACACGCCCACCATTACAAACAAGTATCGACCAAGATCAGCGGCCTCTTGCTAAATTTAGGCAACTTCTCCAGGGAATTTCAGTTCGCATTGATCAGCTAAAAATATATTAGTGCAGTCGCATTAACCATCCCAGGTAGAAATAAAAGAACAGTTCAACTGAAAAAAAAAAAGAAAAGACAATTCTGTAATCATTTACTCACCCTCATGTCACTCGAAACACATTCAATTTTCTTTCTATGGATGATGACAGAATTGTCATTTTTAGGTGAACTATTGCTTTTAACTGCTTGTAAACACCTAATTTGTCTCCCTTTTTTTTACCAAGCGAAACAAATGTCAAATCAGTTCTGCATTTACTGTAACATAAGGAGAAAAAAATGGAACAAAATAATTCATTGCCATGATTTTCCTTATAAATGTAATTATATGTAATAACCACAGGGAGTTGGGTTTTTGTGTGTGCATGAATTATTAAAATGGGGTTAAAATAACCTCACAGATACACACACGCATAGGTGCACTCAAAATGACCCCACACACATACACGCGCATGCATGCGTGCAGAATTATTCACCGGCGTACACAGAAAATCGAATATTCTTTCTCTCTAAACACACACATATAATTAAGGAAAACATGGAGAAAAGGACTCATACTGTGCGTTTGGACGTTATCCCAGAGGACGAAATCCAAAAAAAGGATGAAAATGAAGAAGAAAAAAAAAACAGGAAAATGGAAAATGTGTGCATACCAGCTGTCTCGGGCATTAGCCTCCTAAACAGATTCCAACAATTCCGCAATTAAGAATCACAATGCTGCAATTAGCGTGTCGCAGTTTGCAATGACCTAATTAATGTGCATCTCCCGTGTGCTTAACAACACGCATTTGGCATTTTGTTCCACGTCAGGTATGGCAAAGCACATGAGCGTGGATTGAAGTGTGCAAGAAGATCTGATATCAACATTTCCGTCAAACGTGCTTGTGACTCTGCTCACAGCAGTGGCGGTCACGCATGATTCGCTGGGCGTGCGCTCGGCCTGCATTCCATGCAGCGTTATTGCACCGGTTACGTGTTTAATCCTTATCTGTAACCTTGACTACACAGATTGCTGCTCCAGCGTGTAATCGGTGAAATCCAGAAGCCTGCTCGCCGCTACTGATACATCAGACACAATAATCCCTAAACTAATTCAAACACACACACACACAGCCAACAATGTAAGGTTCACCCAATGAAATTCAGCTCAAACATTTATTTTTTATATATATGTAGGTATGATAGGCTATTTAATGTAATTTTGTTTTCTCCATATATTGAGTTTTTCATTATTCTCCATTAAATAAAGTGCTCCTGTGTTGTCTTAAATCAATAGAGACTGTGTGTTAAACACATCACAATCATATCGCATTCATTATTTCAATTAATTTATAATCTCGATTGTTTTTGTTTTAATCAAAATATATAGGCACACATATCACTTACAAATTCAGCCTTTCTTCTGTCTGTAAATATCCTAAAGCTTTTTATATGTCAGAGCACTGCTTGCAGCCCCAACATGTCATGACCCCTTAAAACAAAAGGTTGACTGCATCTCAACACCTCCTTGTTTTACACAGTGGCCTGTAAAGACATATCGACCACTTCCCCCCTGTGGAATTGAGCTCAGGTGTTCATAACTGCAAAGCCACTGAAATCTCTGTGACAGTATGAAACACATACAGGAAACATTATATCCTCCATCGGAATACAAAACGCAGAGTCAAGGTCTATAATGCATATGTTTCAATCCACTATGGCCTGATAAGCACAAAACGAATGTGAATGCTGTTCAAGCACTGGGTGTTTTCTCTATAGCAACCTTTTATTTGTATTGAAATGTACAAGACTTCAATTACAAACTTAATTGATACAGTTGATAACAATAATGGAAAATGAAGAAAAAAAAGTGACATATGTACATTATGATACACAAAATTCAAAAGAGCATGTTCCCATCTTTCCAGAGCTCAAGGAGATGAGTTTAGTGTGATGACATCAAGCATATATCAAAAGCAGACCTCAGGCTATATCTATGCGAGACCCATCTCCAATTTGAACACAAACGCAACGATATGCCGCCCAAGGCTTAGCTGTCCCCTCTTTTTACCAGACTATAAACAACCATCGGATTCCGTCCACCAAGCATTGAGCCCTAAATTGAATAAACTCTGTTGAATACTTCTCATTGGAGATGAAAAGAATGTCTCATCGAGGCCCAACAATCAAAGGCTTTCTGAGATTTCTTTTGGCATTTTGCATTCATATCCTTGGGTGATGTTAGTGATACAAAAGATTAATCTTGTATGGCTCAGTGTACAAACAGAGCACTCTCTCTCCTTTATCAGTAAGTGTATCGAGCACATAGTGTAGTAGCTCAGCTAGTATGTTCGCTAACTCTCTGGCTGGGTCTCAGATTCTAGTGTGCAATGCTTATCTGTGGCATTTTTTGTAGTCCATTACGAAAGTGTGGCCACACTCAACATTTGTTGCTTGAGAGCGAATATTTCCTCACACAGATTTCACAATGGGTTCAAAAGATTTGTCGCATTTACCAACAGCTTGGTTTGAAAGTGACTTCTGTGTCAGTATCCAACACATTCTCATACCCAAATCGTCACTTTCAAACATTCTTCAATATCCGACGCACAAAGCACCCTTTAGCGTCCATATGAGACGCTTCGGTTATGGGTACGTTTAGGCGTCATGTAACTGACGCTTTCGAAAGTTCGTCAATATCCGACGCACAAAGCACCCTTAGCGTCAATATGTGACGCTTCGGTTATGGGTAGGTTTAGGTCTGTGGTAGGGTTATGCGTCTCATATGGACGCTAAAGGGTGCTTTGTGCGTCAGATATTGAAGAAATTTTGAAAGCGTCAGTATATGACGACTTGGGATGAGAACGGTCTGCAGTATCACAGCTACACCTTATTTGGATGAAATAGCGCTTTAAATAATTTGTTTTAAGATATGTTCAAGTCTGTAACATTGCCGAGACAACTGCCCATACACAGTATACCTTTTACATCAAGACATCACTTTTTGAGACATAATCACAGCTTCTCTTTCACATTTAGCTTGTTTATAACTCTCTCTGTTAGGGACAAGAGCATTCGCAATGAAACAAAGCTTATTAACGTCTTATTACAATGTAATAGCATTGTAATAACAAGGCTGGTTGCATTCCAAGACTATGACAGTGATGAATGAACTTCTAGCAGACTGCTGATGGAGTGTGGCACAGTATAAAATTAATCATGATGAATAACCAATGATTTGCCACACAGAAAGCACCTCAAGGTGAAAAACATACACGTTTGATTCCATTTTCCATCCAAACATGGCCTTTGGCACACTGCGTTTCATCTACCTGGAACGAGAGGAAAAACAGCTCCCAAACATACACAGCAAGCAGTGGGCTTCAGCTGTCAATTTAGCTTGCCGATAACTAGAGTTTATTCAGGTAGCAGATGCATCCAGACAGAGGGCTAGAGGGAGTTCTCGTGTTTTGAAATGCTATCAGAAGAAAAGCAAGTGTTGAAACGTCGTCTCATTAAGTTTGTTTGCAGGAGAGGTTTGGTAGCAAATAAGATCCCACAAGTACAGCTACATCAGTAAGGCAGTAATGAAAGATTTCATCACCGGTTTAATGCTGACTGCCGATCTCTCCCGGGTGCACTGACAGCAATGGAGTCAGACAGGCGTGTGTGCATGCGTGCGCATGTGGGCACGTTTGCGTTTATGTGTTATTATAATAATGACTAATTAAATGTGTTCACACCAATAACCTGTGCGATACACAAAGGAAAAGGCAAGGCATCTGGATGTAACATGCTGCTTTGTTAATTATAGTATTGGTAATTATTTATACTTACATAAAAAACAAATTAATGCTTGAATGTGCTTTTTAAAAATGAGCAAATGACCTTACAACCTTTCCCAAAATCAGCTGAATGCTCTTGCACAGATGGTTGAATAAAGCTCCACACTTACAGGTGGTTTGGCAGCATATCTCCGCGTAGAGTTTCGTGTTAAGGTCTTTCGGAGGCTTTGCCAAAAGATTTTTACCATTTTAAATACAAGCAAGAAATCCACGCATTCCTGGAGCCTCTGCTAAATTTGAAAAGCCATATGGGTTATTTTTAGACAAAGGTGCACTGAGGTCCTGTCCAAAACGCCACCCTAAACCCTTTACAGTACTACAAGTAGGCCTACACATTTTGATTATGTAAAGGCATAGACTGTGGAAATTATAGCAATATCTCAGAGCTGTTTAATAACTATGATTAACTTATTCCCCAACTAAAAGTGCAATAATTTAGCTGGTCGTGTGATCTCAACATGACGGCCACCATGACAGAGGACCACCATAATTATGTCAAACTTACTTAATAAATAATAATAATAATAATAATAATAAAGATTCAAAACAAAGTTTCTTGCTCTATATCTGATATCGTCGCATAGTCAACGCAGCAAATTCACATGACCGAATAAACCCAATTAGAAATCTACATGGAAAAATCTTTCAAGCTTTTGTGAAATCCCTGATTGCATGGATTCATATTGAAATCACTGGATTTCAACCTCAAAAATGTACAGAACAATGGTCAATATGACAATGCCTTAAGATTCTGTTTTGGACGGCATCTTCTAGCGAGATGTGTGAGCCTGACAGTGCATGACGGGTATAGCCGTTGCATGTTCATTGGTTGGACACTCGTTATTGCGGTGCATTATGGGACTGAATGAGTGCCCTCAAGAATGTCCACTATGATTTCATACATCATAATAAAATTGCTTTCCCCTCAAAATGTGCACTTTATAAAGGTATAAGGAGTGCTTATTTGGACAAACCGGCTCTAAATTCAAACCTTTGTCTTAGCCAATGTTATTTTTAACTCACATAAAACAGGCCACTTTTTGATGCCACTATTGGCCCTGAAATGACACTTCTTTAACATATCTATCAAAAATGCTATTCATTTCTTCAGATGTATTTTGAAGTGGATGCTTTCTGCACCTTTAAATAAACAATATATGCACTACAAAATTAAATTTTTTGACTTATGCTCTTCTTTTATTATAACCAAAACAATATAGGTAAGTCCCAGATACAATATAGGTAAGTCCCAGATGTGCAGGGAAAAATTTTCTAATATTCGAAACAAACATTTTCAATTTGGTTCCCATATTCCCTCGGCAGATCCACCTCTGTTATTAAGATGCGGCTCATCCAATCTGCCACAACAAAAGGAAACGTCTGATTAACAGACGCTGCTGGACGAAGGAGACATCGCATTTAAGCTGTTTTAATTGAAAACTCTTACAATGTAGCCTATATCACCTGTGTTTGAACACCACCGCACTGAGTGTCTGTATAGAAATCTTATTTAGATCCAATTTTCTGATCAGCAGTGGCTTACCAGTAAAACTGTCAGGATGCTCTAAAGTTATCACACCATCATCTCATCCGCAGTCCTAAGAATCATCACGTGGAAAAATATCAAAGGACGGAACGTAGATATAGTCGTCTTTTAAAAAGTGCATGCCTACAGTGGAGGATGCGGCACTGACTTTAATGAGAGCAATGGAACATAATGGTTTTGATTGAAATGTACTTGGATTTGTGCGCAGGGCATCAACAGCCGTGGGTCTTGTGGCCTCTGAACGCCCCCACAAGCTCATCTTATTTGTTATTCTTATTTCCAGAAGCTTCTCCTGGTGAGTAACTAGGCAGATAATGAACAATGGTGTTGCCTTTGTAGAAATTCGTGGAGCATTTACAACAAAATCAATGCGGCACTGAGATGACTTGGTCTGCGTGTCTGTAGTGTTCAACACGGCGCATTTGAATTTGACATTTTTTGCCTGTAACATGTTGAAAGATAACGCTTACAGCCGATCTGTGGCATGTGGTGATTTTGATCTTGGATTCTATGAAGGAGTGCCAGGCTGCTGACTTAAAGGCCAAAAGCATTAATGTTCACGAACTAGAAAGAGGTAACACATCATGAATCAGTCACAGCTGTAAATGGAATGGCTGACCTTTGACCTCTAGCCAGTACTAAAGGTTAACCCATGACACCAGTGTCATAATGTATTGCATCTTTAACACTAGCTACTAGCTTATGTGCAAACAAATAAGACATTTTAACCTTATAAAGGCGAGTGATGACGGCCATGTCTTTTCATACATGCTATAAAAAATGATGCAGCTTGCAGAAAAAACTAAGCAATGGAAGAAATGTAAAAAGTTACTTATTTGTAACAATGTTCGATTTTTGATTTTGAGTCCCTAAATTGTACTCGGTGTGAAATGGTGGATCACAAAATCATACAATCAATGCTGGAAAGGGTTTAAATA
This sequence comes from Leuciscus idus, assembly GCA_021554675.1. Classification (NCBI taxonomy): domain Eukaryota; kingdom Metazoa; phylum Chordata; class Actinopteri; order Cypriniformes; family Leuciscidae; genus Leuciscus; species Leuciscus idus. The sequence continues at coordinate 7,601,947 of CM038644.1, forward strand.
TGCAGAAAATGCTGGAAAACCAATGAATGTGCAGGACCTGGAGGATTTTTTTCTGAAGAACATTGGGCAGTTTAACTACTCAGGACAAACAAGGGACTCAACAACTGGGTAACGACGCATATTGAGAAGCAAGGGTACGTTTTTATAAATTCAGCTATTATTTTGTCTTGTGGACTATATGTAAACATGTGAAATATCTTATTCAGGACAGTACTTAATAAATAAAAAATAGAATCCCTCTTATTTTGTAAAAAAATAAAAAATACTAACATTTAGCAGATTCTGCAAGGTGTACTGTATGCAAATTTATGACCACAACTGTATTTATTTACTCTAATGTTAAATATGGTCAAAAAAAGATTGTCTCAATGAATACAATACAACAAAGGTACAAAAATAAACTGAATATATTTTCCCATTTTGGTCTTTTGATTTTGGGGTGAAAAATTACCCAGGCATTTTCTTGACAGTTTTTCTTTTTCTTTCTTTTTTTGTTTGAGATTCACCCAAGGAATGGTGGAAAAAAAATATTGATGAGGCATTTTGCTGAAAATAACTTAAAAGCGAAAGCACTTCACACAAATCTAGAAGGAAACTTTGTGTAATCATGTCCTACTGTCCATCTCCTTAAAGGGATAGTTCACTTTGAAATAAATTTTTGGTATGTTTTAGCTTACCTCAAGGGCATCCAAGATGTAGCTGTCTTTTTTTCCGCAGTAGTTTCAATTTTGATATTTTTAGGTCAAACCGTTCTTGTCTGTCAGTCATATAATGCAGGTCGATGGTCACCACCTCAAAGAGCATGCACAGAGTCCAAATTAAAACAATTCCCCGTCGTCCAAATTAAACAATTCCCCATCGTAAGTACACATTGATGGCCTAAGACATGAAACGAGCAGTTTGTGTGAGAAAACGAACAGTATTTATATCGTTTTTACCTCTTATACGCAGCCATGTCCAAGTGATCTGATCTGACGTGTACGCAGACTGGTGCATAGATATATACACACTAGATGTCGCCTTAAAGACATTCGTTCCAATGAACTGCCGTAGACAAGGCGACATCTAGTGTGTATATATCTATGCACCAGTCTGCGTACACGTCAGATCAGATCACTTGGACATGGCTGCGTATAAGAGGTAAAAACGATATAAATACTGTTCGTTTTCTCACACAAACTGCTCGTTTCGTGTCTTAGGCCATCAATGTGTACTTACGATGGGGAATTGTTTAATTTGGACGACGGGGAATTGTTTTAATTTGGACTCTGTGCATGCTCTTTGAGATAATGACCATTGACCTGCATTATATGACTGACAGACAAGAACGGTTTGACCTAAAAATATCAAAATTGAAACTACTGTGGAAAAAAAGACACCTACATCTTGGATGCCCTTGAGGTAAGCTAAAACATACCAAAAATTAATTTCAAAGTGAACTATCCCTTTAAAGGGTAAATAAACCCTAAAATAACTTTTTTTAGTTAATGATCTGTAAGACTGGGGCTTTATTAGTGCTGTTCATTGATTTGAGTAAATTTTTTGACATTTGGGTATAAAGTGTTTTAATTCTACAATGTATGGTGTAAAAATGAGTGCTGCCCTCTTCAGGTTGAATGGTGGCTACTGCAGTTGAATTTTCCTATTGGAAGTTGTTTCCCTGCATGACGTAAGCAGGCACCAGCTCACCACGCCCTTGGCATAGGCTCAGCCCCTGGTATAAAAACATCTTGTTCCGTCAAAACCCCTGTAGCGAGTCAGGTGTAAGAATTGCGAGTATTGAAAGGATAGTGTATATAAGCATCTTTAGCATAGCATTTATATAGTTATTTAGATTATTTCATGTAGCCTAGGCATTAATTAGCATAGTTGTTAGTGTAGTATTGTTAGAAGCATAGTTAGTTAGTAGCATAGTATTGCATCAGTTAGGATAGCTTCAAGTTAACGTAGGTTAGCTTTATCTGTATTTTGTACAGTGGTTAGGATGGGACGTAGGTGAAAGCTGCATAGCTTTCCAGCAGACTTGGAAATTAGGCGCCAGTGGTTGCATACACTTGGCCTGGAAGACCGTGAGTTCCCGCCTAGAGCTGGAGTGTGCAACCTGCAATTTACGCGGGATTGCTTCTCCAACGCAATGGAGGTGGAAATGGGCTTCTCCACACAGCTCGCGCTGTAAAGCGACGCAGTGCCAAACGCTACTCCTCCTGCATGGACTTCACCACTGCAGTGGCGTCTTGATGTGAGTGAGCATATATTTTTAATCACAATTTATGTTCTTTCCTATTTGGCTAAAGTTAACCCTCTGGGTTCGACAAACGCGCCGGCGCATTTTGCTGGATTTTTTCACATAGCAGTAAAATAGACTTAAGATAGCCTGTAATTTATGGTCATACAGACTTAAGAAATATGAAAAAATAAACAATCGAAACAAAACATTGTGCTTTTGTAAAATAAAATAAAAATAAACAGGGTGTGCTTTCTGCCTCTCCGTCTCGGTGAACTTTTTTTCTGGAGCACGTCTCTAAACTTAAATAAAACTCAGCGAATACTAGTCACACAGGCATAAGCAATATATCTTTACAAACATTTAAGTCTCTGCTATTAAATTAGCTAATTCAAAATGAAAACAAATATTCTCTGTTTATGTAATCTGTATGAAAGGATAGAGATGTCAGTCGTTCTCATGGCAACTCATCTGCTAATGTATAGTTGAACATGCCTACAGAGCGCGCGCGCTATTGAAACGCGGGTCTAAGGTGCAATCATACACATTATCAAAGGATCCATTTTGGAAATGTAGACATCTGAAAGCGTTAGCCGGATATTCTACCTGGCAAAATGTCAAAATGCACCTCACCATTAATAAATGAAAGCAAAACCCATGAACAACCATGAATATTTTTAATGACCTTTTTTTTTTTTTTTTTGCAAAGAAATTGCTTCAAAAAATTAAGGCAGTGGATTTATGTTTAACTGCCCTCAATGTCAAGCTGCAATGAGTACGGATGAGAAAACCATGAAACCACTGACCATGAGGAAGAGATTTCAAATGACCTCACCTGAACTCCTGAAAAAAACTCTGAACTCTTGCATTCAATGGTTTGGAATTATTAAGAATATTTTAAGTTTTTGAAAGATGTCTCATATCCTTATCAAAGCTGCATTTCAAAGTCAAAGTCAAAGTCAAAAATAAAATAAAGTCAAAGTTCAAAATACAGTAAAAACAGTAATAATGTGAAATATCATTACAATTGATGTTAATGTTGATGTTAATTTTAATATATTTTAAATGTAATATATTTTGCTACGTTTTCAGCAGCCATCTTCAGTGTCACATGATCCTTTGGATATCATTATAATATGATGATTTGGTGTGCAATTATCATTAATTATTATTGTTGTGCAATTATTAATAATGGTTAATAATAATATTAATAATAATATAATAATAATAATAATAATGTTTAAACAGTTGGGCTGTTTAAATATTTTTGTGGAAACTGATATATTTTTTCAGGATTCTTTAAGTAATTTGAACTTAATTTCTTGTAATTAACATTTTACATTTATTTATGGTCACTTTAGAACAATTTAGTGCGTCCATGCTAAATAAAAATATTAATTAATTTTCTTTACTTGTAATGCATTACACCAACACTGTATATTAATATATATATATATATATATATATATATACACACACACGCACTATATACATACATATACACACTGTATACACACACACATACATACATACATATATATATATATATATATATATATATATATATATATATATATATATATATATATATATATATATATATACACACACACACACGCACATATAATATGCACACACACATTTTTTACATGAAAACTTTTATACTAGATGCAATTAATTGATTTAACAGCACTATTATTTATAAATGCATACATTTTCTAACATATTTTAGGCAGAATGTTCAATTTCCGATAGCTAAAGATCCTCTCTGCCATACTTTTTTTCACGTTGAATAAAGTACACTTTGATATGTCATATATTAAAATGTAGATTGGGTTACAAACGCCATTTCAAAAAGCTAAACGTGGAAGTACTCAGATGCACCTGTAACAAAAGGCCAGCCAGCTCATGAATCCAAAACACCAGGCCTAATACATCTTACTCAGACTCAAAATATAATTGTTACTATATTCTAAGTGCAGACTAGTAAATAACAGTATGAGTCTTTCCCTCGAGGTTAAAGAACTCAAGAGATCCAATTTGTTGGTGCATGTAAGTCATTATCTCCAAGTGATCTGTCAGCAAACTTTTCAGGGGCAGGGCATTAGTTGCCAAAATGAGATTAGGTGAACAAGCAGAGATGGATAAAGGCCATCTAAAGGAGATGCACAGAAAGGATTAAACCAATGGCAGGGCGGCTGTTTTCAAGCCTACAAGGCTCTCAGAGGAGCCCCCAACGGCCTATTGATGACTTTGTCACTTTGACCTTTCATATGATGGAGAGTTTGTAGGATCCTACACACATTTCAATGGCAGCACTAACACCCAGCCAGAAGACTGTGAAAAATCCAGTGCTTACATGTGACCCGAAGACCATAATTCAAAGCCAACAGATCCATGACAACAGGGATACAGAGTCCTTCATCAAACAAATGAATTAACAGCAGACTTCAGACTCCTGTGTGTGTGTTTGGAAGGCGACACTTGAGATGTAGCATATGTCCCAGACACATGGGATAATTGATTTAAGGGGAATGCGATTCTTCATCAGGGACGTGGGAATTGATTATGATTTCCCCACCAGTGCGCTGCAATCTCATAGGTCATAATCATTGAACTTCGGCAAATATTGAATGAGGATCCGATTCATAGCTGAATGGTCTCGGTTTTCAGTTCACCGCAATAAACCAAATCAAATCCTGCAGCCTCTAAGATTCAAGGCGCTTCTGCACTGTAACCTCATTTGATAATTGATTGTGGCTGCAAAAGTCTACCCTCCAACAACTTTTGAACAATGTATTCTCATGACTTTATATAACATTTTCTGCACTATGATCACTGGACGAAGACAGAGAGAGAGACAATCAGTAAGAGCATTACACTCACAAACAGCAATATCAAGCAATAAGGAAATATGGAAGAGCTGAGCATTACTAGAAAACATTATCTTCTATATCAATTTCCCAAGTTGTGTACATCCATAATGGGACATGATGATGTAAAAATACAAGATTTTTTTTCATGTTCTCTCAATATGTTTGTGTTCTCTGAGATACTTTACATTCACAAAATTCTCACAACAGTTTTGAGCTCCCCCAAGAAGCTTTACGTTACAAGTTTTGCAAACATAAAAGTATTGAAATATTATTTTTTATTACCATCTCATATTTTTGCCAACATTTTCACTTTTAATATTTAATTTATATAGCTTTAAAAAAATAAATATCTATCAACGTACAAATATATACAGTATGTGTATATATATATATATATATATATATATATATATATATATATATATATATATATATATATATATATATATATATATATATATATACACACACACACACAGTGACATACATATATTAAGATCTAATGCAAACAAACTGTTGAATTAGAGATTTTGAATCAAATTCACTGAAAAGAGCAGATTTGCACAAAGAAAGTTACCAACTCTTAACATTGTTTTTGCAGCTGATTCCAACACTTCAAAAATCATCATATCTACTGAATTTACCTGACCATCTCTGCATTCGCTTAACGTCAGAGAGCTCTCAAAGACAAATTCATCATCCTCTATACCCAAAACCACATCGGCCCATCCTCCTCATACATCTCAAATACCTAAAACTGCTTTAGCGGTCAGCAAAATATTGTATGCATTAAATTTTCAAAAGAGCCAACATATCATAGAAAAGACCAAAAAAGTGCCCTGGAAAAGCCACCCTAATGTAAAAACTAGTGCAAAACACCTGTGCCATGCAACGCTGCCTCCTTCCATCCTAGTTTTTGCTCTAGTTTAGAAAAACCAAATTGAAAAATGAGCCTGAGGACAAAAAATCCTTTTAATCAGACATGTTTTATGAACCCGTGGCCTGTCTCCGTGACTGTCCTTCATAAAACAAACACAGAGAGGGAGACACTGTACACTTTTAAGTAAATATTATCATTCCAATATACATGAATTATAAAAATTTATGAGAATCTGCACACTGGAAAGATTTGGTGTATTGAGTGCTTAAGCCTCCGATCATAAATCCACTGACACATTCAAAGTTGGACCATTATATATTACCGTCCTTTGAGAAATGTGTACAGGAGAAATGAATCGTTTCTCACTGGATTTTCCCAGCGTCTATGGATTTGAATTTGCACGATTAGCATTGCATTCATAAAGCAAAGCCTACAAGGCCAACACCCATACCTAAGACCTTAAATTATACAAACTAAATGGCACAATTTGAGGTTACATTAAAACTGAACATAAAGGTTTGTGAGGTGTAGAATAACTGCTATACTGAAGGGATCCAACATGTCACACAGGGAGAAGATGTTGTGTCCTGTTCGTGAAAAAAAAAAAGAAAAGAAAAAAGAAGGCTATTAATTACCTATACCTACAGTAGTTGTCTCAAGATGTATTGGAAATAAAAAATAATAATATTTTACCACCCAATATATCAGATGTACTGTATATGATTGGCTCATTGATTTATATAAACTTGTGTGTCATATGACAGTTAAAATAGGTAGTAGGTAACCCATATGCCCATATTATATATAAATAAACCAATGCATGTGCCTGTTTATTAACAATACTACAAACTATTAGCTCAAAAAATGTATATATTATTCATATTTGAACTACAGTAAATCATGGTTTTCATTTAAAAAAATTAAGCAGCAAATAAATCAGTAAAATTCTTAATTATTCAAAAATGTATTATAATTTATTCATTGCGTTTATTAAATTGTATTAAGTTTATTTTAAAAATGCACGCACACACATTTATACATACATACACACACATATATATACACACACACACACACATATATATATATATATATAGATAGATGATAGATAGATGATAGATAGATGATAGATGGATAGATGGATAGATGGATAGATGGATAGATGGATAGATGGATAGATGGATGGATAGATAGATAGATAGATAGTCGAGCCCAGAATTAATCATACCCCTGGTAAATATGATCAAAAATGGCTGTAAAAAAATTAATCTGCATCGTTTATCCTTTTGATCTTTCATTCAAAAAAAATTGGCAAAATCCTAACCTTTCATTGAAGTAAAAGAATTGAAAATGGGGGGGGGGGGAAATCACATTATAAAATAAATATTTTTCTCCAAAACACGTTGGCCACAATTATTCATACCCCTAGAATTTTTTAGGAGTAAAATATCTCTGAAGTATATTCCCATTATTATTTACCTTTATTAGCACACCAGGGTGACTAGGAACATGAAATTGTCTAACTATGACTTCTTGTTTCACAGGAGATTAAATATGAGAAAACACAAAAGCCAAATTCCCTTAATCATCCATCACAATGAGTAAAACCAAAGAATATAGTTCTGGTGTGCATCAAAAGATTGTTGAGCTTCACAAAATAGAAAGTGGCTGTAAGAAAATAGCTAAAGAATTGAAAATCCCCATTTTAGGGGCATTAAGGGCAATAATTAAGACGTTATAATCAACTAAAGATGTTACGAATCTGCCAGGAAGAGGACGTGTGTCTATATTGTCTTAATGCACAGTGAGGATGAAAGTTTGAGTGGCCAAAGAGTCTTCAAGGATCACAGATGGAGAATTGCAGCGATTAGTTGAATCTTGGGGTCAGAAAGCCTATTAAAAAATAAATAAATCAAACAACCACCACATCCTCACATGTTGTTTGGGAGGGTTTTAAGAAAAATGCTCCTCGCTCCTCCAAAAACAAACTCCAGCATATTCAGTTGTCAGACACGACTGGAACTTCAAACGGCACAGGGTTCTGTGGTCAGATGAAACTAAAAAAATAGCTTTTTGGCAGCAAACACACTAGATGGGTTTGGTGCACACCAGGATAAAAAGTACCCCATGTGTACAATTTCATATACCATTGGATCGTATATGTTGTGGGCCTATTTTTCTGCTGGAGGTCCTGGACTTCTTATTCAGATACATGGCATCGTGGATTCTATCAAATATCAACAGATAAAAAATCGAAACCTGACGGCTTCTGCTAGAAATCTTATAATGGGCCGTGGTTGGATCTTCCATCAGGACAACGATCCAAAACAAACATCAAAATCAACACAAAAATGTGTTAAGGAGCACAAAATTAAGCTTCTGCCATGACCGTCCCAGTTCCCTGACCTGAACCATATAGAAAATGAATGGGCTGAACTGAAGAGAAGAAGCACCAACATGGATCTGGGAATCTGAAGGATCTGGAGAGATTCTGTATGGAGGAATGGTCTCTGATCTCTGGTCAGGTGTTCTCCCAAACTCATCAGGCATTATAGAAGAAGACTCAGAGCAGTTATCTTGGCAAAAGGAGATTGCAAAAAGGTATTTAATAAAAGGGTATGAATAATTGTGGCCAATGTGTTTTGGAGAAAAACATTTATTTCACAATGTGATTTCCACCCCCACTTTCAATTCTTTTACTTAAATGAAAGGTTAGGATTTTGCCCATTTTTTTTTAATGAAAGATCAAAAGGATAAACAATGCAGATTTATTTTTTACAGCCATTTTTGATCATATTTACCAGTGGTATGATTAATTCTGGGCACGACTGTATATGTATGTATATGTATGTATATGTATGTGTATGTATATATATATATATATATATATATATATATATATATATATATATATATATACATATACATATACATATACATATATACACACACACATACATACATACATATATATACACACACATACATACATATATATACACATACATACATACATACATACATACATACATATATATACACATACATACACTTTTTTTTTATCAATTCATTTTGTCAAAAAAGGTGGGGAAAAAAAAGAGTGACTAAATTGCATAATTATATTACATACATTTATGAAATAGTCTTGATCACACTCCACAATCTAACATCTTCAAATTCATTTGCGCTAACCTTTCATACACACAAGAACGCCTGTGAAATGAGAACAAGCTGACGAGAGTGACCTACACCGACAACATAAAGAAGTGTAAATGTTAAGATTCACAAGGAATGTGTGAAATGTGTGCTTTTCATTAGTGGGCAAAATCCATTTGGCTAATCCACCACATCCTTGCAAATGTGAAGAATTTGACTGAATAACATTTTTAACAGGCGTTTGCTTTTTTAACTATTGAGAGACGTCGAGTCAGTAAATGAAAAGTGTTCCACGGTGTCTACATCCAAGCTTTGAATTGTCTGGCCAGAAAAAAAAAAAGACTAAAGGAAAGAGCTTATAGGAGAAAGCTATAACTGTGGAAACTGTGGCAGAGTGAAGGACTAGAACAGAACAAGTCATTTGCAATAAGATTAAAATCATAATGAGGGTTATTAAAGATAATCTTTTTATTTCTTACAGAACATGGACAGATGTTTTTTGATGAATTATCTTTATTCTTAAGATTCTTGGTCTTATGAATAATGTGGTCTATTGCTTTGAAACTTTTGGTCTGAATCTCCCCTTGGGGACCAATAAAGTATGTCTGTCAACCCATCTATGTACCATTAACACCATGTATCTTAACACTCTGGCAGGTTTAATAAATTCTACAAATACCTAATACAGGGCACGAAGGCTATGCTAAGTTATGGACATACTATAAATTCATGTTTTGGTGCTACTGTAGCTACAGGCACTTTTATGACCCCGTGGTTGATTTTTGATTAAAACAAACATATTTCAACTATTTTCTCTTTGTTATATGAAGATTCATTAACACTGTTTTGTATTTACAATTTTTGTATCTATATATTTATTTGCTATACACTATGAATATTGAAAATAGAGTGGTGCACAGATTATGTATTTTTGTAGGCCAACAAAAACCCAAGAGGATTTTTCCACAGGCTTTTCAATTATCGCTAAAAATAAGCTCTGTGTCTGTGATCAACATAAGTTTATGATATTTGCACGTTTTGTCCATCAAGATAATTTCCACAAACAAATACAACTTTTATGAATTTTGAAGCCTAAATTCAATCGTCAGAAATAAAGCTATAACCTTAGGCTATAAACGAACTACGCCATGGTCGCTCGACTTGAACGTCACCATCACTAATCTTCCGACAACTCTTTAAGTCTTTATTAGAAAACATTTTCCCTGAAAGTGTGAATTCGAATAGTTTGCAAGAGCATGATTATAAACATAATGAGGCTGTGAAAGCGGACTAGTGAGTAGATGAGTTTATCTGTTGGCAGTGACGACATTTAATATCCCCGACAACCTCTGTATTCTCATTTAGCCACTTGCTAGCAACCGCATTTTCAAGACACGTAAAAGCTTTTTTTTAAAGTCACAAGTGGGGTTTTAATTATCGGTGTGTTTTATGTCATGGAATAAAACTTGAAAATGAGCTTGTGTTCACCACAGACCTTATATCAGGCTTTTAACCAAAATTCCATTAAAAAACACACACATTGAATTTGGCATGATAGAACCAGAAGTGCTGAAATGCAAACTTGTTTCCGGGTTTTGGCCAACAAAAATGTGTCATCCCTGGCAGCACTCTATACTGTAGATCCTAAAATGATTGAACTATGATCATCTAAACAAAGTGCATTCATTTTTTAAATCCTATTTTCACAAAATTCCTTTGATATCTACTTTTAGACAAACTAGTCAATGTGTGAAAACTGTGTTAAGGCATTTATTTATTTTTAAAGTACACAAAACACTGTAAAAAAAATTACATCCCCAAGTCAAAACTTTCAAGAGACCGATAACATCTAAATTTTTCAATTAGTCTGACGTATTATTTCTCATTGAGCCAATGTTAACAGAGTATTGCAACAAGAATTTCACTTGGGCCAATTGAAAAATTTAGATGTTATTGGTCACTTGAAATTTTTGATTTGGGAGGGTTAGAATTTTTTTACAGTGAAGTTCTCACAGCTGAAGAAACACCAACATACATTTAACAAACTTTGGGGAATGTTGCCAGGTCATTTTAACCAAGCGGATCTGCAATGCTGTCAAAGAGTATCTTTGTAAATGGAGCTGTTTATCCCGAGTTGGTTTTACAGCAGTAGACTCAACTAGTCCACGGGGGCACTGGATAGACCGGTCTGTCAGTTCGCAAGCATCCAGTGCTGCCCGTCTGTGGAGCAGTGAGCCACATAATTCAACCCATGAGCTCTTCGAGAGGTACATGTAGAAAGCTATCTGTCTAAACTGTCAGTCTGGAGCATCCCTTAAGCCAAATGACAACAGAAGACTGAATAAAACCACATTGTGCCTTAAGATCCTTGTGAGTGGAGTTGGGGAAAACAAGCGTAATGTCTTAAAATACCAGATAATAAGCTTGTATCAAACCTCTAACAGTTTTACCCAGAGCACAACATGGGAAGGATAAATTAAGACTATAAAAAAAATGAGACCACTTATAAAAAAATACATTAGAGAAAAGCTTATTCTTTTGGGAAGCTGATGGAAATGAACAAGATGTGAAAAGAGCATCAATGGCTAAGAGAAAAAGACAACTGTAGTAAGCGCATTCATCATGCAATATATGTTTGTTGAATATGAAGCATTGCTTTTCATGAGAATAATGATACTTGACTAAGAAATAATGCAGTTAGGCACTGTTCCAAATAATTCGATGTTTTTTTAAAGATGTAAAGCCAAAATATATCATTACTGCTGCCCAAGAAATCACAACTATAATTGAGCTTTATACAGAATAAAGAGTGTTTTCTAAAAGCAATTTCAGAAAACTGTGTGCCAAAGTTACAAAGTTTACGATTAATTACAGTGCTGGTCAGAATTATTTGCCCCCTTGGTAAATATGATCAAAGATGGCTGTAAAAAATCAATCTGCATTGTTAAGCCTTTTGATAATTTATGAAAACAATATTCAATATTTTTTGCAACCTCCTTTTCCCAAGATAACAGCTCTGAGTTTTCTCCTATAATGCCTGATGAGTTTGGAGAACAACTGACAAGAGATCAGAGACCATTCATCCATACAGAATCTCTCCAGATGCTTCAGATTCCCAGATCCGGATCTACACTTGTCAGGTGTTCTCCAAACTCATCAGGCATTATAGGAGAAGACTCAGAGCTGTTATCTTGGCAAAAGGAGGTTGCAAAAAGTATTTAATAATAGGGGGCAAATAATTGTTCCCAATGTGTTTTGGAGAAAAACATGTATTTCATAATGTGATTTCCCCTCCACTTTCAATTATTTTACTTAAATAAAAGGTTTGATTTTTGGCATTTAAAAAATATATATATATCAAAAAGATAAACAATGCAGATTTATTTTTTACAGCCATCTTTGATCATATTTACCAAGGGGGCAAATAATTCTGACCAGCACTGTACATATATATTTAAGGTTTAAAATGGTTTCAAGTCAAAAAAAGATTTTGAAATATGTTATATTTAGCATTTTATATGAAGCTAGGGGCTATCTTTTTAATACTATTTTTAAATATTCTTTACACCCTTAATCCATCCATTCAATTTGCCACAGATAATAATAATAATAACTTTTCTGTTCTATATTTCTTCTAAAAACTCATGGAAAGTCCAGAGCTAACCTAACCCACAAATCTCTGGACATTATTACATTTAAAGCAAAACATATTTGTAAGAATGTGTTTATACACTTGCCCCTAACAGTGTAAAGTACAGCCACACCTGAACACGTTTTGTACAGTAAGATTAAACTATTATTAAAATTCCAAAATATCACCAATGAGTACCAACACCATAATTCATATAAATTGCAATATGTATACCAGTGAAGGATATTATCTTTACACATGTAATACTAAATATAAAATATTTGTTTTATTATTTTTTATTACATACATTTGATGCCTTCCAAGAAACAAAAAAGACAAGTAAACACAAAAAAGAGCTCTTGAATACATTTACGCTACAAATGCCATCCACAAAAAATGCCAAGATGAAATTTTCTATTTTCTATACTTAAAACGAAAAGTTTTATCAACAAAACTATAAGTTTATTGTGGCAAGCAGTACGGGGCCGAGAGCCGTGGGATCGGAACGAGGCTGGTGGCGCGAGTGCTAATGAGCCACAACAGTCTCGAGTCCCACGGAGGAGCTCCAGAAGGATAAAAGGAGGAGTCAAGTCAAGTCAAGTCAAGTTTATTTGTATAGCGCTTTTCACAATACAGATTGTATCAAAGCAGCTTCACAGTATTAAATTAAAATAATACAACAAAGTTTGTTTCAAGAGGAATTTATTGATTGATAAAATTAAATTAAATATCCCCAAAATATCCCCAACTGAGCAAGCCAAAGGCAACAGTGGCAAGGAACCGAAAAACTCCATCAAGTGACCTAATGGTGTCCTAAAACTCCATCAGGTGACCTAATGGAGAAAAAAAACCTTGGGAGAACCCAGGCTCAGTCGGGGGCCAGTTCTCCTCTGGCATTTATGAGCTAGAGGCCGGATTGTAGTTTGAACTGTAGGATTATATGAATGCCTGGCTGAAGAGATGCGACTTTAATCTAGTTTTAAACTGGGAGAGCGAGTCTGAGCAACGAACAGTATCAGGAAGACTATTCCAGAGTTTTGGAGCCAAATGTGAAAATGCTCTCCCTCCTTTGGTGGTTCTGGATATCCTAGGTATGACCAAAAGCCTTGAATTTAGTGATCTTAAAGAGCGCGATGGATTATAGGGCGATAGAAGATCCGTTAAATAGACTGGAGCTAAGCCGTTTAGGGCTTTATAAGTCAGTAGCAATACCTTGTAATTAATACGGAACTTTATAGGTAACCAATGCAGTGATGATAAAATCGGTGTTATATGATCATATTTTCTTGATCTCGTAAGAACTCTAGTGGCGGCATTTTGGACTAACTGTAGCTTGTTTATTGAGGATGCAGGACAACCAGCTAATAAAGCATTAGCTGGTTGGACTGTCAGGAGTGATGACAGTGAAGGATGAGAGAGTTCTTACTAGGTCAAGAAAATATTATCATATAACACCAATTTGATCATATCTACACTGGTTACCCATTAAGTTCCGTATCAATTACAAAGTATTGCTACTGACCTCTAAGGCCATAAATACATAGCTCCTGTGTATTTAACTGATCTTATATCGTCCTACAATCCATCACACTCTTTAAGATCACAAAACTCTGGGCTTCTGGTAGTACCTAGGATATCTAAGTCCACTAAAGGAGGGAGAGCGTTTTCGCATCTGGCTCCTAAACTCTGGAATAGCCTTCCTGATAAAGTTTGGGGCTCAGACTCACTCTCCCAGTTTAAATCTAGATGAAAGACGCATCTCTTTAGCAAAGCATTCATATAATGCATCTCATAACATTAAACAGTTATATCAGATCAAATGCACATGATTATCCTTGCTTAATGTTATGAACAGCAGCTGCGCTAATTATTTTCTATTTGCTTCTCTGGATGCCCATCCTGAGGTAACTAGAGTACGTCAGCTCCAGTTTGGATCCAGCCTCTTATGAAGACGTACTCGGTTACTAACGTAACCTCGGTTCTCTCTAGAAGAGGGAATGAGTACTGCGTAATATCTTACGCTGGAATAATGTCAAACGCGTTGCGGCAGCATGTAGACATAGGCGAGACAGCTCGTGCGCCTATTGGCTGCCCTGCGGCAACTGCAGCAGCCTATCGAAAGGCCCCATCGTGACGTCAGCTCCAATGGGGGCGCTTCGCGACCACTGCGTCACGTCCCGCTGAAACGGGCGTGGCCTTGGGCTATAAACATAGCTTCGAGAGGCTGGTTTAGCTGGTTTTTCATCGCCGGAGCGAACCAGAGCGTCTTCTAGAGAGAACCGAGGTTACGTTAGTAACCGAGTACTTTCTCTTACGAGAGGTTCTCTCGTACTGCGTAATATCTTACGCTATGGGGAACACAGTGTAAAACGCCGTGCATGCTGAGATCCAATACCAAAGTCCCAAGGGCAAGTGCCCGGGGCTCATATAGTACATGATCATCAGGGACTCACAGAGAGTCCAGGAAGAGGTGCTAGAATAGCATCATTCCTGTAATAAATAGCATCCTATAAGGAGCAATTATATTGATTGTGTTCCACACAGCCAGGGCGAACAAACTCGTCCTGGTCTAATGAATATAGTAGGTCTTACACACTGCCCATAGAGCTGCGCAATCGATCAGCGAGTGTTTACTCAAGCAGTTTCAGTATTCTGGGCCGAAAGCATCGGGGCAGACAATACCGATTTATTAGACCGAAAGCAGCTTAGCTTGCAAAGCGGGAACCTCTAGGTTATAAAACCTTATAAATTTAGACGGGGAGGCCCAGCCTGCCGCCATACAGATATCTTGCAAGGCAATCCCACTAGACCAAGCCCACGACGAGGCCATGCCTCTTGTGGAGTGCGCTCTGACACCTAACGGGCACTGCAAGCCCTTAGAGGCGTAAGCCAGCGCTATAGCATCGACTATCCATCTGAATAGGCTCTGTTTCGACACGGCAAGTCCCTTAGAACGTCCGTTGAACGAACCCGTGCCTCGGTTTGAGTATGACTTTCGAGTCATTTGGCCCAAACTCCATACATGTCGCGCTCACTGAGAGCGCTTGTAAGTCCCCTATGCGCTTTACTTAAGCGAGAGCCAGAAGAAACACTGTCTTGAAAGACAAGTGTTTGATATCCGTTGATTGGATCGGCTCGAAAGGGGCACCTTTCATGGCCTCCAAGACCGTAGAAAGGTCCCACATGGGAACTGAGGGAGGTCTGGGAGGATTTAACCTCTTAGCTCCACTAAGGAAGCGAATGACCAGATCGTTCCTTCCAAGTGACTGGCCAAGCGTCGGTTTTAGAAAACGCTGCTATAGCCGCCACGTAAACCTTGAGCGTGCATGGGGCTCTGCCCTCATCCAGTAGCTCTTGTAGGAAGGAGAGAACCTCCGTCACCCCACAATTTGGGGGTGAAAAGCCACGGGCTGTGCACCAGCTAGAGAACACAGACCATATTGAAGAATAGAGCCGTCTCGTAGAGGGGGCCCTAGCCTGCATGATAGTGTTTAACACTCCCTCCGGGAGGTTAGCGGGTACCCGTTGATGGCCCACGCATGTAGGGACCAAAGCTCCGGGCGAGGATGCCAGATCGAGCCCCCGGCCTGAGAAAGGAGGTCCCTCCTCACTGGTATCGGCCATGGGGCAGCGCTCGTCAGCTGCATCAGAACTGGGAACCAAGCCTGGTTCTTCCAGAACGGAGCCACTAGTAGCACTGAGCATCCGTTTTCCCTGATCCGCTCTAACACCTGAGGTAGGAGCGCGACGGGAGGAAAAGCATAGAGCGGGCAGCGGGGCCAGACGTGGGCCAGCGCATCCCTGCTCTTAGAGAAAAACTCCAGACAGTGAGCGTTTTCTTGAGACGCAAACAGGTCTACTTCCGCTCTGCCGAATGTCTCCCACAGCAGTTGGACTGTCTGCGGGTGTAGAGACCTTTCTCCTGCTGGAACATTGTTCCTGGACAGTCTGTCTGGTCCCACATTCAGGTGGCCAGGCACATGCGCTGCTCTCAGCGAGCGCAGATTGTGCTGAGCCCAGACCAGGAGGCGTTCCATCAGCCTGTAAAGGTTTCGGGACCTGATACCTCCCTGGCGATTTATGTAGGACACCACTGACATGTTGTCCGAACGGACCAAGACGTGGTGTCCTGTTATCTGGGGACAAAAGCGTCTCAGCGCGTTGTCGACTGCCATCATTTCCAAGCAGTTTATGTGTAGAGCTTTTCCCGTTCTGACCACTGGCCGCAGAACGGTCTGCCCTCGAGCAGCGCTCCCCATCCCGAGGTGGAGGCGTCCGTAGACACCACCTTCACACTCGAGGAAGTCCCCAGGCTTACACCTGACTGGTACCAGTCGATCGCTTTCCAAGGTTTCAGAGCTGAGACGCATTTCTGATCGACCTTGAGGCGAAAAAGACCGGAGGTCCACGCTCGGCGCGGTACTCACGCTTTTAGCCAGAACTGCAGTGTGCGCATCCGAAGCAGACCCAACTGAAGTACTGATGATGCTGAGGCCATGAGACCCAGCATCCTTTGAAACTTTCTGAGCGGGACTATAGCGCCGCAGCGGAAGGTTTCCGTCATGCGCTGAATATCCAGTCTGCGCTGTGGCGATAGCTGAGCTGTCATAGACAGCGAGTCCAGATCTGTGCCCAGAAAAGATATTCTCTGACTGGGAGACAGTGAACTTTTTGCCCAATTGACTTTGAGACCCAGATTCTCGAGATGCTCGAGTAATATGGTCCTGTGTTCTATGAGCTCTGAGTGTGACTGAGCTAGAACCAGCCAATCGTCCAAGTAGTTCAAAACTCGCATCCCCCGAAGTTTCAGGGGAGCGAGGGCCGCGTCCATGCACATCGTGAATGTACGGGGTGCTAGGGACAGGCCAAATGGTAGGACTGTGTATTGATATGCCTGGCCCTCGAAGGCGAATCTCAAAAATCGCCTGTGACGTGACGCTATTTGTATTTGGAAATACGCGTCCTTCAGATCTATTGACACAAACCAGTCCCCCTGGCGAATTTGCGAGAGGATTTTCCTGGTTGTGAGCATTCTGAACCGGCGTTTTGAAAGCGCTTTGTTCAGCCGTCTTAGATCTAGAATGGGTCTGAGACCCCCGTCTTTTTTCGGTACCAGAAAATATCTGCTGTACAGACCCCCTTCACTCTGAGCTTGAGATAAAGGCTCTATGGCCCCTTTGCTCAACAGTTTCGCAATTTTGGTTCGAAGTAGATGTGCTACTTCCTTTTCCACCGTGGTTTCGATTCGCGCCGCACAACGGCGGGGGCGTCGAGCGAACTGTTGCGAATAGCCTCTTTCTATAATGTTCAGCACCCATTCTGATACCCCGGGGAGCTTTGCCCACGCATTTGCATGAATAGCAAGGGGTTGAATGAGATCTGGGCTCTGGCCGTGACATAGTGGCGGCCGGAGAGCTTCGGTATGCTGTAACAGACGCCACGCTTGCAGCGTTCGAGGCGGGGGGCGCGCCGATGACAGCGGGCAGCCTGCCCGCGCTCGACTCTCTTATGGCGGGTAGCTGAGAGAGAGCGAGCGGGGGGGAACCCGTGGGGCTCGTCATGACTGTGAGTGAATGTGGGCGCGGGACAGCGGGCACATTTACTACACTGAAAACACCGTCGGCTTGAGCTGACTGTATGTGTGTTGGTTTCGTTTTTACAGAAACCGAGAGACATGCAGTGTGTAGTGTTTGTGGGCACTGAGTCGTGGGCACATTCACTACATTTAGTGCGCAATCGACATGAGTCGATTTTATGTGCACGAGCCCTGTGGGACGGGCTGTGCCTGTGTGCAGGGATGAGCACTGGGCAGTGGGCATTTTTACTACTCATAACACCATCGGCCGTGGCCGGACATTTAACGCACAATCTACATGAGGCGATTTTATTTGTGCGAGCCCTGGGCGCGGAACAGCGGGCACATTTACTACACTGAGAACGCCGTCGGCTTGAGCCGACTGTATGTGCGTTGGTTTCGTTTTTACAGAAACCGTGAGACATGCAATGTGTAGTGTTTGTGGGCACTGGGTCGTGGGCACATTCACTACATTTAATGCACAATCGACATGAGTCGATTTCATGTGTGCGAGCCCTGAAATGTGGCGGGCTGTGCTTATGTGTAGGAATGAGCACTGGGCGTGGGCATTTTACTATACTCATAACACCATCGGCCGTGGGCGGAATACCAGAAATACACTCTTTATGAGATTTATCTGGGCCGACGTGAAAACGGCGTTTGTGTGCAGGCAAACGGGCTGTGGTACCGGCTTGTTTTCTGCAAAATACACTGGAACAGTCGCATTTTCTGGAACTGAACGAGCGAGAAGTTTTGGTGGAAGTCTGGCCGCAGCGGGACTTGAACACCGGCGTTTTCTTAGGCGGGCTAGGAAGACTTTGCCTCGGGCTTTACCAGATAGCGTCATCTTGTCTTGTGACGGCGTTTGATTGCAGGCGTGCATGCATTATAACAGGCTCGTTTACTGCAATATTGATATTTCCAGTCGCCTGAACTTAGGAGGGGACTGAGAAATGTGTGAGAAATGGAGGTTGGTCCGGCCTCAGCGGGACTAATACACTCTCCTTTCTCCTTCCGCCGATGAGTGACGCACGCGAGGAGCGGGGTAGCTTTCTCGTAACGTAAAGAAAAACTAGCCCCTTTGAAGGAAAAACATCCATTCAGAGAGCGTCATCATGTCTTGTGACGGCATTCGTTTGCAGGCGTGCGTGTATTACAACAGGCTCGTTCACTGCAATATTGACATTTCCAGTCGCCTGAACTTAGGAGGGAACTGAGAAATGTGTGAGAAATGGAGGTTGGTCCAGCCTCAGCGGGACTAAAACACTCTTTTCTCCTTTCGCCGGTGAGTGACGCGCCCGAACTGAGCGCGGGGGCGGGGAAGCTCTCCTATGACGTAAAGAGAGCTAGCCGCGTGACCGTCCGCTTCTGACATCCCATGTGAGCGGCGCGGTTTGCGCGGCTCGAACAAAGGGAGAGGGACGACGTCCCTTACTGCTCGACGCCAGGATAGAGCAGCTGTAATCCTCCATAAACGCGGCTTCTTCGTCGTCATCTATGATGGAAGCGGCGGCAGACGGCGGCCGCTGTCCGTCAGTGAGAGACTCGAGCGAAGCAGGCAGCGAAGCTGGCGGGCGAACCGGCGAGCTTTACGGCGCGGCACCGCGGCGGGCGGAGGCGCAGTCTCGACGAAAGATGCCAGGCGAGTCCTCAGAGTCGCCACGGGCATCAGCTCACAGTGAGGGCAGCCGCCGTCGGCGAGCGCGAGAGCTGCATGTTTCTCACCCAGGCGGGAAACGCGATGACATGGCGGTCCCCGTCGCTGAGTGGGGCTCGGCACGAGCCACAGGAAAGGGGCATCTTGAAAGAGACGCCCGGCTCTTTTAGTACACACACACAAAACACAGTAGAGGAGAAATAGATATAACGCCGGATAGCGCAGCAGGAACGGCGACTGAAGGCGGCGCGGCCAGCGGCTTCAGATGCAGTGGCTCGTCCCGCTGAAAAGGCTTTTTCTGACGGCGCGGCTTCTTTCTCTCAGGATTCAGCGATGCGTGAGCTCCGCTGAAGAGATGAAAAATCAGCTAAACCAGCCTCTCGAAGCTATGTTTATAGCCCAAGGCTACGCCCATTTCAGCGGGACGTGACGCAGTGGGCGCGAAGCGCCCCCATTGGAGCTGACGTCATGATGGGGCCTTTCGATATGGGCTGCTGCAGTTGCCGCAAGGCAGCCAATAGGCGCACGAGCTGTCTCACCTATGTCTGCATGCTGCCGCAACGCGTTTTACATTATTCCAAAATTAAGGATAATTTTTGGCTTCAGTATCTCGCGGAAAAGAGATTTCCCCATAGCGTAAGATATTACGCAGTACGAGAGAACCTCTCGTAAGAGAACTTCAGATTCCCCAATACCTGTGAAGAGACGGCGCCAACTCTTGCGAAGATTTCAGATGACGCAAACTCTGAATCAACATGCACAAATGCTATATTTTTCTAAATGTCATTATAATTTGTTTACAAACAAGTATTCATTACTTCAAGGAGCTCATTGTTGATGCCTTAAATTATTACATTGTTTAAATTAATAAATTTGTAGCTAACTGTGATTTTGTATATGTACACTACTGAAATACATAACTTAGACAGTTACCGCTGATAACAGATCACTCTAAATTGCAATGACTCATGCATTTTTCGCAAAGCTGCTTTGAAACGATGTGTATTGTGAAAAGCGCTATACAAATAAATGTGAATTGAATTGAATTCATAACCAAGACCCCCCCTCCCCCTCCCCTTCCTCTTCCTCTTCCTCTTTCCCCCTCCCCCGCACCATTATAAATTGTATTATGTAAATGTATACATATATTATGGAAAGGTGTTGTACACACTAAAAAAAAATGGTTCTTCAGCGGTTCTTCAGGGGTTCTTTGCGGTGGTTAAGGTGCTATATAGCACCACTACCATTTAAAGAACCTGTTAAGCCCAGTTTGGTTCTTCAGCGGTTCTTTAGCGGTTCTTTGGGGTGGTTAAGGTGCTATATGGCACCTCTTATGGTTCTACATAGCACCATTTGACAAAGGTAGGTGCTATATGGCACTTAAAGTGGTTCCCCTATGATTACAAGCCAATGAACCACTTTTAGTGCTATTTAGCACCATTTTTGTTTAGAGTGTATACATGTAAATGCACCAAATAAATATGGACCATTTTAAAAGTATAATAGGAACAACACCATAGCTCAAAATGACCATTTCTCCCTGAGACCAGAACATTTTCCACTTTGTTTCCTGTGTTTACTCACTATAGCTCCACATGAATAATTAGGAAACTACTAATCTGGGGAGGCATACTTAACCCCTGCACAAAAAGTCAAGCTGAGTTTTCCTTTAAAAGGTTACATAGAAAGTGCATATTATGATTTTAAGGAGTTTATTCTCACCAAAGGTCTGTGTGACAGCAGGGGTGAGACCCTGAGGTGACAGACAGGACCGCCGCTGCAGATAATTAGGGGTCTGGAATAAGAATGACCAGGGGATAAATAAAGAATGAAAAAAAAGTGTGGTGCACACGCTGTGAACTCAAGGTGAATCCAAGTTAGTAATTATGATGGAAACAGGAATCACTTGGATTGGGGGTTGGGGGGTAGATGGTGTCTGGGGTGGAAATGTGCCCAGTAATGAGTCTGGTTACTGAGATGGGAAGAGATGAGAAACAATTCGCTGTTAAGCAGTTCTTCCTCCAACTCCTAGAAATAGATACAAACTCTGCTCAAAGGTGTCTGGGTTTAAAAGGTCACAGGGTTGACTTCCTGACCCCCAAACCGGAGCCGAAACCTAGGCCTACACATTTAACCGTAGAAAAAGAAGTAGAATAGCAATGGATGATTAAATAAATAATGTTGAAGGTGCAAAAAATATACCAAGTTTTCAGTTTGTAAAATTATCATATGACAAAAATACATAAAATCCTGGGTATAACAGTCCTTGAGTATAAACTATTCATTTAAAGGTCCCATGACATGCTACTTTTTGTAGGCTTTAATATAGTCCTTAGTGGTCCTTAGTACTGTATCTGAAATCTCTTTCCAAAAATTCAGCCTCGGTGCAGAATTATAGCCACTACAAGCCAGTCCCAGAATGAGCTTCCTTCAGACGGGCCGTTTTGGTGTCTGTAGCTTTAAATACTAATGAGGAGGAGAAAGGCGGCGCAAGGTGGAGGGTGGGTGTGGCCTTGGCCATCTTGCGCAACGGTACCATGCATGTTTGTTTATGTTGGATATATTGCAATGGCACGAAGACACGCAGTCGTTCAAGTCAAGTCAAGTCAAGTCAAGTTTATTTGTATAGCGCTTTTCACAATACAGATTGTATCAAAGCAGCTTCACAGTATTAAATTAAAATAATACAACAAAGTTTGTTTCAAGAGGAATTTATTGATTGATAAAATTAAATTAAATATCCCCAAAATATCCCCAACTGAGCAAGCCAAAGGCAACAGTGGCAAGGAACCGAAAAACTCCATCAAGTGACCTAATGGTGTCCTAAAACTCCATCAGGTGACCTAATGAAAAAAAAAAAAAAAAAAGCATTCAAGCATTTCAGTTTGACCCAGAATCTGATCCTGATGGAGAAGCAATGGATGAAGAAGTTGCAACTCAGCGGCTCCAGCAGGACATTTCCGAATGGTTAGTTTAAAATATTATGTCTGGATACGGTACTTTATTCGGATGGTTTACAGTTATCATCATGTAGCTAACGCGAACCTACTGTTGCCTTTTCATGAGAGATCTGTAACGTCTGTAATTTATCTTATTACAATTACATCAAGCTCTACGATCTTGAAATGCGGATATCGCGCGCGCCATATAACCAACAGGAAAACGGTTATCCAAATAACAAAGAAATGTACAACACTCGCGTTACAGTATGTGTAACTTGATGCTGTCTACCTTTAAATTAGCGCAAGTAACTGCATAGCTAATGTGACAGCCGCATTCTACGTGTAAGAAGCTACAGTAGGTAACCATAAACAGTAAAGCAACACACTTATATTTTGTTGACTTGCTTGTCCGACCTTCAGCAAGCCCAGCTCTGTATTGACCATTCGATGTTCATTTGTACATCCAATTATTGAGCAATTATTATGCTTCGCTCGCTCAAATGCCATGATATCTCTCGTGGACAAACTACAATTGCTCGCGCGCGCGTTCTACTTCCTAGCTCATTTTCTCATGGGCGAGAAATATTCTCTGGGCGGGCAAAGCAGAGAAAGGGGAGGTAACATTTCTCCTTATGACGTCATAAGGAGGAGATTCAAGATCAGCCCGGTTGAGCTTCCATTTTCTCAAAGGCAGAGAAAAATAGCAAAAGCTCGATTTACACCGATTAAATTTTTTTGAAACTTGGGGACCATATACAGGCTAGGGGAACTCATATTAATGTTAAAAAACCTCAGAAAGTGGAAATTTCATGTCATGGGACCTTTAACCTTTAATTGTTTAACTATATGAACCGATCCTCAACAACAAACATTCAGCAAGCCACAGTACCAAGTACCATCATGTCATAAATGTTAACATTTGAATGGTTTTGATAATTGCATCAACAAATTACAAGGGTTTAGTCGTTCTTCAATAGGTTGGGAGGGTAATCAAGAATTTTCCTCAGAGAAGTGCTAATCATTTAGTACAAGTCTTGATAATGGTAATAGAACCATCATATAACGATGAACAACCTTTCTACGAGTTGACACCAAGCTTCTAACTGCCACTCTCCACTATTTTTCAAATACAAACTAATCCCTCTTGATCTCAACATCTCTGTCTGTCAAATGACACAAAATTCTCATTGAATATAGATGTTGTAGAACAAACTGGTGAAAACGCTTGACACATAACACAATGGGCTAAGCTTTGCGGTGGACTCATATGAGCTTTGAATTAAAAAAAATCAGCCGGGAGCTCGTCAAACTCGTTAAAAACTGACAGTTGGTCTGAAGTTACAGATGGTAAATGATACAAACCATTACCACAAGGCCACCATTAACAACAACTCCAACACTTCAAATCCATCTCCCACAAGGTAAAAACACATAAATATACCGTACATACAGTCAGATTCCAAAGCCGCGTCTGGAAAAATGATGGAAGCGTAATTTAGTCCCTAAGGCACACTGATTGATCTGTAAAAGCCATATGAAAATGGCACAGCTGCACAGAATTATCTATATAATGGCATTTAATTGTGGACAAGGATGTGGAGGATTTATTTATTTATTTTATTTTTTTGAGAATGATACATTTAGCGAGCTGGAAGTGTAGAGAGCAACTGTCCATTTAATCAACAGCCTCATGGTGATATGTAGTTATTCCGACCCCTGAATACATTGGTGCATAAATCACAACGAGAAAACAGCAGTTACCATGGTGAAGAGATGAGAGGGGACTTTATAGTACGTCCTGAGAGTAGAGAAATACTACACAAAGGCAGAAGACTCTGGGGATTTATCTTTTCATATTCATCCCAACAGGCCACATGCCTGTTTCACTAAAGCTAGAAGGCTAGATTTCTGAATGCGCATTCAACTCCTGTCAATTTAGATTTTAAAAATATTAAGTCAAAAGATCGAAAGGCTATTTGTGTGTGTGTGTGTGTGTGTGTGTGTGTGTGTGTGTGTGTGTGTGTGTGTGTGTGTGTGTGTGTGTGTGTGTGTGTGTGTGTTTCCTATGTAACCAAAAGCATATTCAGTAAGGAGTCCTCTAAATAATTACAATAATTCAAGGACAATGTACATTTCCATACAGAGGTCTTGCCTCTAGACTACAATCTGAGTTTTGATTGCTTCTGCGTAGAGAGCTAAAAGAAATAGGGGTCGTAACAAGCATCTGAAGAGCATCTTTGTTTTCATTAATAGGTCTCAGAAATATTCACTACACCATATAGCTCTTTTGAAATGCAAATATAAGCTCAATTACATCAAAACAACTTTCGGGAGTTTTTAATCCTAAACTGTGCACATATTGCTGCTGCCGACATTATATACGGAAATTAAACTGTATTGTTCTAATTTTGCACAATAACGTAAACATGACCTGTAGAGATATGATTAATTTGCATTTATATTCAACACAAACAAAACATTTTACGATGAGAAAACACAAACATACTTTAAACAGAGATTGGCCATCTCTAGGGGAATAGCAGCAATCATTAGTTTAATGAATACAGCCTTGTGAATAAAAACGGAATAACCTTGCGGTCTTTTTAAATACTTGTAATGGACAGAATACAGGTAATATTTTTTTCCTATATATTTATATATATATATATATATATATATATATATATATATATATATTTATTATGAAATATATGATATATATGATTTTTAAAAAATCAATTAATTATAAAGAAAAATCACTCGAAAGACTATTGCAGCCATCTCCCGTCAGCAAAAACATCACAAGAAACAAGTATTCAATTGTGTCATTATACCTGGATATAAATACTGTATGAGCTGTAAGACTTCAATTCCGTAATCATTTATTCATATAAATGTTCACATTTATTCACTTTTAATCTTGTGTCAGTACAAGACTTTGTCTATCGCTATTTTACATGTTCTTACAAAGAATGGAGATTGGAGTTTTCAATCTTCAAGAAAGGTGCCATAGTCATATGACAACTTTACGTGATGATAGGACCAAGTTAAGTATAACAGTAAGAATCTAAAATAGTGAGCTGGGAAGTCACATAAAACTATAATAAGACTTCAGAAGGCTTGGAATACTTGTGAGTCCTTTTAGAACACTTTTAAAGAGCTTTTGCATTCTTTTTGAAGCTTGAAAGCTCCAGTCCCCATTGTAATTACATTGAAATGAGGAACCTGCAAAGTCTTCCAGCAAATTTCTCCATGGAAGAAAGAAAGGAACAAAATGAGGGTGAGTAAATTATGACAGAATTGTCATTTTTGGGTGAACTAATCCTTTAAGAATGGATCTTACGGATCCTTTGGATTTAAACAATGTCTCCACAAGGGAACTCAAAGATAAGGCAAGACCGGTGTACCATACAAAAATAACAATAGTATGCAAATGTGCCAATATGTGAAGTAGAAGGCAACAAGAAGTCAAGCAATCACTCATGTAAATGCAGACCGTGGGAGTTTATCGAATCAAAAGGAAATGATAGCTGTGTTCTCAAACACAGATGCTCGCATTTCCATAACAGTCGACTTCAAACCGGTAAAGGTAACAAAACACTGTTCCGAATCTTCAAGCATGGCAGGTTATTTTGAGTGATGGGCGAGAGGTTGTCAGAGCGTCACGCTATGATGAACAGATGGTACATTTCAGTGCAAGTTTCAGAACAAACTCACAGTGAGGAAGACTATGGAAGCATCACCCTTTCTCTGAGAAAAAAAGTGGAAGGAATATGTCAAGCTGTTGTGTGCATTCAACGGTTTATCCTCCGAAAGTTCTGCCGTCCCTAATGAGAGAGTTGATGGCAAGAGGGGAAGAGGTGCTGCTCGGACACGTGGGATGAGTATAGATCCAGTGTACCGTGTCAGTTAAAACTCACTTCAAAGGCAGTTCCCATTTGTCCACATATTCCCATCTGTCTTTCTTTGAAAGTGCAGGAATTAGGCTGCAAATCAATCCGTCTTCAAGTAAAGAGTTCTGATTATCTGTCATGTCAAGGACGCATGGATGTGTCTGTTTATGTGTTTGTTTGTACAGTTTTGTCCAATTTTCAGACAAATGAAACTATTTTCAAGTAGAAAGTAGAAGAAAATGGGACAATGAGAAGCAAGTTTCATGCAGGTTAAGCATAAGGCTATAAACCGTAGAGACTTGAGAGCGCCTACAACTCTCCTTAGTCAAGGTCTTTCTTTCGGAATGGGATGCATTTGAATTCTGAGAACGCCAGTCAAAAAGGGTTTCATAAAAACTCCAGCGACCTGTTGTCCGTGTCCCGTCGTCTTTTCTCTGCGTTAACCTTAACTGTTTGTAAATTGTTTACTGCCTCTTGGATGTCAACATAATGCCAGTTGTTGCTTGCAGCCTCGGTAAACATTTACAGCACAACATTGCAGCAAATTACCCTTGTTATTACCACGCACGATGCTTTGGAGGTAATATTCGCCAGCTCAGCTTTTAGATGTGAATTATGGGGCCTTTTAAAACCCCTGCAAACTTTGATGTTAGATTTATGGTTGAATTAAAAAGCCTAAATTATTTTAGACAAGAGCAGACAAGGTTTTTCGTCGTAAATATTCAGCGTACACCGCAGGCGTGCCCTGATTCACCTTGTTGGTGTAAACATCGGGGCCAATCCTCAAGGGCATCCTACACAAATACTATCTCCAATGACCTCTGGCCTCTGATTATGCAGACAAGGGTGAGATACTAACAACAGATGTGCATTTGAAGCAACGCATGTTCGCCTTTTGAATAATGGACAGTTGACACCGGATATGACCAGCTGTCTTTTTACAATATATGACGGGTCACGAGGTGAGCAGTGTTATCTTTGCTTCAGTGGAGATACACTATCCTGTCCACGCACTTATCAGCAAAACGTAACTGTCATGCAAAACGTTCAAAATAAACAGCATCTTAGGTGATGTAACTGCTGATATTTAATTTGACCTTGTCTTCTTTATTTATCACGATATATTGTACGTATTTATGTGCAGCTCTTCTTTTTATGAGCAGTCTGTAGATACTGTAGCAAAGCTAAACACACACAAAGAGTAAACAAAATACAAGTGATAATGTGTTTGTGAATACAATCTGCTCTATGTGTGGGACAGGTGTGCGGGGGGGTCATAAACATCATGTTTAATGTGATAGTTTTATCTACTATAATACAATTTATTGTAAGTCCCAAGATTCTTCACATGTCGTGAATAAATGCATAGATCTGCTATTAAATGGTTAGTTCACCCAAAAATGAAAATTCTGTTAGTTATTACTCACCCTCATGTTGTTCTAACCCCGTAAGAGTTTCGTTCATCTTCGGAACACAAATTAAGATATTTTTGATTAAATCTGAGAGCTGTCTCATTCCTCCATAGGCTTCTATGTAATTGAAACTTGCCTGCCCAGAAAAGTTAGTAAAGACAATGTTTAAAATAGTCCAGTGACTACAGTGGCTCAACCATAAGTTTATCAAGCGACTAGAATACTTTTTGTGCGCAAAAAAGAAACAAAAATAACGACTTTATTCAACTATTCATTTTCTTCTATGTGAGCCTCTGAGTGAGTAACAGCGCAGCGCTTCTGGGTTGTACGTCACACGCATCGGCCAATAGTGAGCCTACGTGCTGACGTACAAAAAATGATCGTGATTTTAACAGTAAAAGACTGTAAAAATGCTACAGTGAAAAACTGTTAATTGGTTAACAGAAAGTTTCCTTACTATATACGGTAAATAACTGTGATAGATCTAATGGTAAATTTAATGTAAAATACCGTTAAATTTACAGGTTTGGGAAGTAAAAACGAACAAGTCATTGTAGAATTTACAGTGAAAAAATGTAAATTGACATTCCCACAATTCCCTGCGTGACACTTCACATTTGATGTATTTTTGTTGAAATAACTATGTTTCGTCATAGTTTTCTTAGTTTTTTTTTATAATCAGTTATGTACATTAGGGTTTTATGTTACATTTAATGTTGTTAAATTAATGTTTATTTTATTTTTAAAAGTTCATGTGTGTTACCATGATGGTGTTTAATGTTTGTGTGAATGACACTGTGCAGCTTCTATATATGTTAATATTAACTTTCTTGTGGAAGAACTACTTGTGATGAGCTTTGATTAATCATGTGACTCTCATTACTGCTGTGATTGTTGGTTTGTCAGTGTAATACTATGGAACAAAACAGATATTAATACTTAAATGGGATGGTAAATTAACATTATATCATATTACTGAAATCCAATGTTAAATTTACATGTAACTCCATTAGTATGTTTACGGTTTGATGTGTTTTTTACAGTATTGTTCTGGTAACCACAGCTGCCAGTTTTTTTTTTTTCGTAAAAACAATGGGATTTAAAAATATTAAGCAGTACAACTGTTTTATTATGTGAAATGTACCTGGACACAAAAATGGAAGTGTCACTAAACATGCTAAAAGTGTTGGCACAGTGGTTTCATTTGCATCAAGACCAAATTCTGATTCAGGGAGGAAAAAAATATTGGGGTCGTGGGTCAGAATTCTGGAACCTAAAAATTGGGTCATGGACCAAAAAAGGTTGAGACCCCCTGCCTAGATTGTCTAATCTGCGTGAGAATAACAAAGTAAACTGAGCAGGTTTGGGTCCATGAGGAGATGTTTATTTGATGGCATGTGATTAAAACTGAAGCACAGTCCGCCCAGAGGGTGAACGCTCAACGGCCTAACATTATTACTGCCCTTCCACACCCGACGCCCGAGCAACACGCTGCTCTACATAGAATTAGCCCTGTTCCAATCCGCGCACAAACAAACGGATAACACACGTCTAATCAATGTAGGACGAAAAACGTAACGCGGCATAAAAAGATTAAATTCTCCAGGCTTTCTGCATCCAATTTGAATGTTCCTTTTTTCCCGTCCTCTTCTTCTGATGTTTCTTATAAAAACCGACTATATTTCAGTGCATTTTTCCCCAGAGGCCACTAAACAATCGCCTCGCAGCCGCGCGTTGGATAGATGCCACCACGCATCCGATGCAGGACACATAATCTCCTCGTGTGATAGGAGAACATTCTGGACCGCAGGGAAGCTGTTCATCCACAGCAGCAGACCGTCATCTGACAAATACAGCAGACTGCCATGATGGCTTTTATATGAAGTGAAGTAAACAAGCGAGAGCCCGCAGGAGATCGCCCATAAGCTCTTTCTGATGACATGTGTAAACGGAATATTTATTGATGATCTGAGAAACAATGATTGCAGCTGCAGGAATGCATAAGAATAGAGGCCATTTTCATGTCATCATGTCCTCTGAGCTTAATTCAATGACTTTTGATGGGAGAGCTTTATTCACACATATAAAATGACTCAGAATAAACTCACCATTTGCACACAACTGCACAAATAGACTGGCATGTTGTTACTTATCGTGTTAGTATTAAAATGTCATCCAGGGTGACAGAGGAACTTCTGGCGCTGTTTTGACTCCTTTACACATTTTATGAGTTCTTCATGAGTTCTCGTCTGGTAAAAATACCATCATATGTACACACACACACACAACGAGCACAGTTGGCCAAGTGCACAGCATTGTTTTTTATATTTGGTAAGTTTTGTCATAAAAGCTTTTTTTATTTGTTTTGTTTTGTATATTTAGGTTCAGTGTAACGTGTGTGTGTGTGTGTGTGTGTGTGTGTGTGTGTGTGTGTGTGTGTGTGTGTGTGTGTGTGTGTGTGTGTGTGTGTCCTGGTTCACTGGTATATGTATGTATATGCATGCATATTCATATATCCATTACCATATATATCCTATATGCATATATATATATGCTAAAAAAAAGTGTTATTATTAATAACTAAAATTATTTAAAAAATACTTTTGATAATTGAAAAAGCTTAAACAAACTAAATGATTATATTAACTAAATAAACTTTGACATTTTGAAGCACTTAAATTACTAAATTGAAATAAATAACTAACATAGTCCATAACTATTACATGGTAATATTTAAATGACAAATTTTGAAAATGTACAAATTTACCAAAATGAACATTACAAAAGCACATACATTTAAACAAATAAAAATAAAAATTCTAGTAATACAAATATATATAGATATTTTATATAATAAAATATCTCAGCTGCAGACAAAGAAAGAGAAAGTTAATCAACAAAATGTCCTGTTTCTAATTATTTCATATTGTTTGTTTGGACACACTTTGCCTAAACTTAAAATTCAGTTGTTTACAATAATAAAATATAATTGTAAAAAATGTAAAAATGTCAAGTTCTGTCATGAAACTCTAAATGGGTCCTTAATGCAAACTGATGATATTTACAGCATTAACTACTTGGCAAAAGTTCATGTCATATCTGCAGCCAATGAGCTTGCTGCTCAACATTTAAAGGGTAACTAAACCCCTGGTCAGAGCCCGACTCCACCCACTGGCAATATTTGAAAAATGCTAGAAAAGTGGGCAGACCCCAGCGGAGATAGAGGGGACGAACCGTGAGCGGGGGGGCATGCACCTGAGACCTGCTGTCAGACTCTCTAAAATGGAGAGTGACTCACAGGGTCGCAAGACGACGTAAAGTACATGCATCTGATGAGTTTTATCGAGTTGATGTCAATAGCGCGCGCTCTCTATAGGCATATTCATATTTTGCCGCTATGTGAAAAAATTCAGCAAAATGCGCCGACGCGTTTGTCGACCCCAGAGGATTAACTTTAGCCTAACCATAAATTGTGATTAAAATATATATGATCACTCACATCAAGACGCCGCTGCGGTGGTGGAGTCCATGCAGGAGGAGCAGCGTTTGACACTGCGTCGCTTTTCAGCGCGAGCTGTGTGGAGAAGCCCATTTCCACCTCTATTGCGTTGGAGAAGCAATCACGCGTAAAATGCAGGTTTCACACTCACGGTCTTCCAGGCCAAGTGCATGCAAACACTGGCGCCTAATTTCCAAGTCTGCTGGAAAGCTATGCAGTCCAGCAGTGCTGTTGCAACCAGCAACACTACACCTACGTATCCTCCTGACCACTGTACAATACAGATAAATCTACGCTAGCTCGTACCAAGGGCGTGGTGAGCTCGTACCAGGGGCGTGGTGAGCTGGAACCTGCTTACGTCACCTGCCACCGCTTACGTCACTTGCCACCGCAAACATCCAATAGGAAAATTCAACTGCAGTAGCCACCGTTCAACCTTAAGAGGGCAGCACTCAGACGTTTTTACATCATATATTGTAAAATTAAAACACTTTATACCCAAATGTCAAAAAAGTTACTCGAATCAATGAACAGCACTAATAAAGCCCCATTCTTACAGATCATTAACTAAAAAAAGTTGGTTTAGGGTTTAGTTACCCTTTAAATGGCTGCATGGTTACCATTCACTATAGCAGTTTGCACCGCACTTTTCCTCTAAAACCCTCCACCATCCCCAGCTCCACCTGTCTAGATCTGCTCTGTATAATTGATATATGCTATTTGTGCAGTTTTATTTCAGAAGCATCATAATACAGTTCTCTTGAATAAATGATTCAATAACAAAAACTACATTTTTTAACAGTCACTTGAAGCCACCTAGTGGCAAAACAATGTAATCGATAAATGCGTTATTTTAAGCGGCAAGTTTCTATCAAAAGCTGATTTACTCTATTTTGATCGTTACCGTAGACATCAGTGAGTATATTTGAACTTTATACTTTCATCCCAGTACTTCTATGATCATTTTAACTATTGTATCACAGAAATAATGATACTATGAGGTTGAAAAGACGTTTGTGAAGCTGTTTCACGACAACTATTCTCTGGATCAGCGGCAACGGCAATACAGATTTGAATGCTGCAATATGAATTTGTCAAAGGTTTAATAGATAGACGAATTGGAAAAAGGTTGCGTGGGTGTTTGACTCCAGATCACAGTCTTTTAAAGATGAATCGTGCAGCTTTATTGTCTTATCTCTCTTTTTTTATCAGGCTTTTCAGTGCATTCAGTCTCAAGTCGCTTTCACCCGTCCACTTGGGATATTCTGTCAATAAACACTCATAGATAACCACATTTCATCCTCTGTTGAAACAAAAGTGGCTAACTTCTGTCAACCTTGTCTATAAGCAAGGACAAAAAAAATAAAGCAATTTAATTCATATTAATAAAGATTCAGGAATAAAAAAATTTTTTTTTTAAATCATAAACAAATCACGATAGTTAGGTGAATCCATTTTTTCTCCCAGCCCTTCTCATGACAGAAAAATAATGATATAATACAATTGTAAGTGTAAAAGTGTGCAAAGAAATAAAAAAAGAACAGAACAGCGTTCCATGTCTAATTGGAGTGCAGTATCCTCCTCCACATTGGTGTCGTGTAGCTTACAGTGTTTGAATCTCTCAGAAGAAATAATGTGCTGGAGACTTGTTCGCACATGTTCATCCTTCCTACACCAAACACAGCCCACCACTTCATCAACATGCAGGTCTTTGTCTCATCATCTCACATCAAGGCATGTGAAGAAATGAGAACACGCGAGTCCTCACTTTCCCATCAAGCCGATGTTCACACGGGCCGAACGCCTGACCCAACGTTCTCAATCCTCTCCGCTCTGAGGAGACCCACATCTGGATTAATGCTGTTCAGACCCTGAATGTTAATTTCCATACTTAAATGAGAGCAAGTGAGCAACTAATAGAGAATGAAGTGAACTTCAGTGCTGTCTTAGCAGATGGAGAATCATATTTGACAGAAAAAGATTCTCATACCACACACATTCTGATTTAATTGAGATTAGCTGTGTGCAATTAATTCCTATCAAACAATTTAGCTAAATTAATTTCAAAGTGGAAAAAGGAACGTGCTTTGCAAATTACGGAGAAAAAAAAATTAATAAAAACGATTTAAACACAAAAAGCACAAAGATGAAAAAGTGAGGTTTTCTACTAATTAACCATTCGATGTGAGGTCAAACCAACCTTTCTTGTTCTACAAGGATGATTGCAACTCGCAGAAAATGCGAAAATTGGTTCGGAAGGAAGAGAAAACTCCTCGGAGAGTAATTAATGATTTTCGTGATCCTGCCTTGAAGGTGGAACTTTCTAAATTGCATCTCTAATCAGTATAAGCACTGTTTGTGTCAGCAATAACTGCCTTCAAATTAGCAGTTCTATCATCATTAGAGCTCTTTCCCATGATGTCTGTGACACTGATAAAGATCAAGGCCAAAAGGCTGTTTTAACCGTACACTGTGTCCTTGTAGATGATCCCTTTTTTTTCAGTCTGGATTTGAGAATATAGAAAAGGGTGCAGAAAATTAGCAAAACAACAAAGAAAGACTGGAATTAATCAAACAAAACAATAGTCTATACAATAAAGCTCCTGCAAGAGACTAAAAAGTGCAAAAGTCACTGCCAGAGTGTTTGTCATTCAGATGGTTACTTAGGCTATGTTCACACTTAGCGTCTTTTTTCAAACTGCCAGCGTCTGTTCTACATTATAACCCTGTGGAGTAAACCGTTTTTTCAAAAAAGTCCTGAGCGCTTTTTTAGACGCCACCGCCGGCGTCTTTTTCTGCAGCTCAGAGCGTCTTTTTAAGTTGAAAAAAGTTCAACTTTTCTGAAAAGAACGCCCTACGTCAAGCGCCTTTTTGACAGCTGACCAATGACAAGCGAGTAGCGAGACCTGTCGTTTCCATAACAACAAGAACAACTGTCTGTCGTGCACCCACAAACGTCTTTGTGAACCGACATTCTCCTCCCCGGTAACTTTAAAAGCCAACGCAAGAGCCAACTTTCTCTTTCTCGACATTTTTTGCATCACACAGCACTAGGCTACTGTTGCAGCTGTTGTTATAGCAACAAAAGACGCGCTCGGCTGCTATTTGTAACCAAACGCTGCCAGCGTTTTTTTTTTTGCAAAAAAAACGCCGTTGTCAACTTTTTCTTGTCAAAAAAGACGCTAAGTGTGAACATAGCCTTATTGTCTTACCCTCAAAACCATGACCTCGACACAGTTATGAAGGCTTGAAGAGGTCTTCTCTTTGATATTCTGGGGCCAGTAGCAAACATGTTAGCATGTTAACTCTTTCCCCACCAGCGTTTTTTTTTTTTTTTTTTTTTTTTTTTTGTTGCTAGCCACCGCCAGCATCTTTTATCATTTTCACAAAATGTTCATGGCCCCCAGAATATTTTGTTGTATGAATATCTGAATATGCAATATGTTAAAAGAAAGAACAGAGTTTTTTAGTTCTAGTTTTATTCTAGCTTAATGCATTGTTTTATTATTAACACTTTAATGTGGGTAAGGTTTATTAAAAAAAGAGCTAAATTTGGAGCAAAAAGCTGAGAAAATCGTGTTTTCGTCAAAGACTACATCTGGATCGGATTCAGAATGATCATCATAACACAGATGGAGTAGATTGGGTCCATGAACACCCCCAAAGCTTCACAGTCCTAAAGCTCATCCTGGGTCGAAGTTTCA
The DNA here is from genome assembly GCA_021554675.1 of Leuciscus idus. Lineage (NCBI taxonomy): Eukaryota > Metazoa > Chordata > Actinopteri > Cypriniformes > Leuciscidae > Leuciscus > Leuciscus idus. Next base: position 7,637,396 of record CM038644.1, read on the forward strand.
TTCGGTAACATTAGGCAGTTTTGATTTATATGATGTTTGATGGTCGCGTTATTTTACATATGCATCTGCTACATATGCTATCGCTTGTTTCTGCTTCTTCCCCTGTCTTTTGATCAGGAGATTCTGTACTCTTTCAGAAGATGTGTCATAGCGACCCCTACCGTATAACAGTCCAAAAAAAACACACAAAAAAACAACAACACAGAAAGTCGGAAATTTCCGCAAATGGCGGGGAAAGAGATTGTGAACTAGTTTGATCAACTAGTAGTTAACCAAAAGGTAATCAGTCTTACTTTCCAGAGTCAAATTACTCCAATCTATCTATACAACTGACTTAAAAAAAAAATTAACAAAAAATATGACTAACTTGTATGATTAATCAAAGCAGTTTAAGCAACTGGCTACTGTTCTGTGTTTTATAGGTGCGTTCACGCCATGTTGTAATTGCCGTAACAATTCTGAACTTTAAAAAGCCTTCACGTGCTTGTAGAACTTGTAATTACAACTAAGAGCTAAGACTTGTATCACATGGCCGCTGTACCACCTTACCACTGTAGATTTAAGGTGTGTTTGACTTGAAGCTGTGCAGACCGATCGGTGTATGACATCAAAGTACAGTGATAGCAGTGCTTTATTCACGAAATTACAACATGGCGTGAACTCAGAATGTTTTCTGCATGTTTCTGAATCCTGATTGGCCACATGACTTTGTTGGTCCCTCTACATCAGAGGTCTTCAGCCCTGCTCCTGGGGGCACGCTGGCTGTGCCTGAAAGCTTAAGGGATAGTTCACCCAAAAATGAAATCTCTGTCATCATTTATTCACCCTCAAGTTGTTCCAAACCTGTATGAATTACTTTGTTCTGCTAAACACAAAAGAAAATATTTAGAAGAATATGGGTAACCAAACAGTTGATGGACCCCATTGACTTCCATAGTATATAAAAAAAAAAAAAACTACTATGGAAGTAATGGAGCCCATCTATTGTTTGATCACCAACATTCTTTAAAATATATTCTGCTAATGATGATGATGGTGACAGCATTTTCATTTGTGAATGAACTCTCCATTTAGGCAGCTGACTTGTTGCTTCGCTTCCCTATCAGTCAACGACTTCGCAGGCAGCGTTTGTGCACAAAAGTACCTCACAAAAAAAAATAAAAAAATTGGACAGACTTCAGCCTTTTTAAGCTTTCGGAAGCAGCCATTTTTCTAAAGCATTCAGCTCCAACCCCAATCAAACACACCTGAACCAGCGAATTAAGCTCTTAGGGATCATTTGAAAATCACAAGAAGGTGAGCTAAAGCACGTTGGAAATTAACATAAAGCTCTCTTTTTAAGAATGTAATTATTTTTATGAAGCATGTTTCTTTATTAAAAATAATGAAAATTATATATATGCATATATGTATATATATAATTACACTAAATATTCATTTTAATACAGAAATAAACTGCCTGCTTTATGAACTGCCTTTTAAATGTCATTTTAATTAATAGATTACTCTGAAATGTACAGTATGTGAAGTGGACAGATGAACGTGCAGGAAATCTATACTACTGTGTGACTATGCCAATTTGTATCTAAGTGTTAGTAGGTTTAAATAAGGGTGGGTAAGTGTTGAGAAACGATGTTCATCTTGAATTGTTCTTTCTCTTTTTCCACTTTTGATATTCTCTATTGTAGCGTGACCTGCGTAGGTGATGTTCGATGGGCATGTGGACGAAAAGGCAACCTCAAAGCAAGCAAACTGCTTAAACGTAAAGCCGACCTTTCCTCGACCTTCCTGAAGCTGATGATCCGTGTATCTGCAGACACAGCAGACCTTTTGTTACGCAACTTGTGTTGGGATCAATGTTGCCCTTGAGGAACTTCACCAGCACAACTTGTTTTGGGTCCGATTTTTCAGCAGCAATTACCTTAATCAAGAGAATGTGTAAGGGTTATGGGAAAACGCAGTGAAAATGAGGTCTAGGAAAACATAAATTCACAACAGCCTCGGCAACGCTATTATGAGGAAAACACACTCCACTAAAACACTGAAGTAGTCATTTAGGTTGGAAACTAAGTGAGCTGTGTGACCTTGGTGCTTGACAACATTGCCTTACTCTGCGCAAACACCATATCACTTGATTTTGAGAAAAGAATTGTGCTCCAGCTCTTGCTGCAGTCTTTCAGTGGTGCCAATTATCCAATAACCCTAAAGCGAACTCAAAGATTCAGTCCAGAAAACCACAGCCTGATTCAGGACCTTTAAATACAATCCAAACACAGTGGAAATGGCTCCATGGTTCAGGGACTTCTCAGGTGTTTTAAACTCGTAATTCACTGCAGAGCGAGCTTTGCTAATTGTATGTTTTAAGACCTTGGGACAAAACGTACTTTCTGTGCTTTCAGGTGAGGGCCCCCAGGGGCCAAAGAGATTTTTTGAGATTACTTTTCCACCCGTTTTAGAAACCCTGTCATTGTAAAGAAGGAAAAGAAGAGGAATCTATCTTCAGAGTGTAAGGGGATTTGAGGGGTCTTAAATGGTGAACACAATAATGACTACAGCCACAGGAAGAGTGCTGAGGGAATTCGTGGAGTGGCTAAAATGAAAGATTCCATGAGGCTAGAACACCAGGTGAAGAGGTCAAGGAAAGCAGGGGGAAACAAGCCTTTCATTTTACGGGAACTTTTTTTTCTCAAAATATATTCTTTTGTGTTCAACAGAAGAAAAAAAATTCATACAGGTTTGGAATGACATGAAGATGAATAAGTGAAGGTGAGTACGGAACTAAAACAGCAAGACTCTAAATCTGTCGTTCCACCATGACAATAATCTACCCGATCTCATGAGAAAACATAACTATTTTACAAGGAGGTGATTTTGTATGAATATGGTATTCTTATAAAATAAAAAAAAATTAAGAAAAGAAAGAAAGAAATAGCATGAAGGCTAACCCCTAAACCTAACCATTAGTAGGGTGAAGCAGATCGTAACAAAATGTACAAAGGACATGGTATGAATGCATTTGAATTAGCCACCAATCCACCAAAATGTAAAATAGTTATGAAACACTATGACAGTGTGCTGAGAAAAAAACTAAAAAATATCATGTGGTGTAACCATCAAGCAAAAAGTAATGGTATTTTCCTCATACACCAACACAATCTCATGACAATTTGTAACTACTTTACGTCTTGACAAAATGGTGGATAATTTGTAAATTTCCGTATGATTTGCTTACGCCCCAGTGATAAGTAAACTTTATGAATGAAATGAGCACAGTGCGATCGCAAATCAAACTGCCAAGTTGTCTTTGTGAGTCTCACAGAAATCAGAGATTTGACAAGAGTGATATCAACTAAAATACTACATAATACACATTTTCTTCTAGGCCTACTTGATGTGTTTAATTAATGTTTTAAACCTTGTACGATAGGTTATGTTTCTCTGTCTCACTCTCTCCCAGAGACGGCAAGCATTTATGTATTCTTTATAATTTGTTGAGATTGCATTTGTAGTATGCATAAACGTTGTTTTGGCAGTTTTCAACCACTGAATATTTTCTTTCAACTTTCATGTTCTCTTATCAGCTATTTTATATAGAGTCCATTTATTTGAGGTTGTGGATAATTGTCCTGACACTGTAACTCTGGACACAAAAGTTCCACTGGGAAAAAAATTAAATGATAATAATAATAATAATAATAAACATTTAGTAGGCTTATTATTGTTTTAATTAGAAGATAGTTCAATACATATTATAATTTAAAAAAAAAATTATTATTGCGTTACAAGGCATACTTGTTAAATGAAAACTGAAGGGAACAGGCTTCTCATTTCACGAACTTCCAGTTAAAGCCCCGCCCACTTCTGGATTTATCTGAATACAAACAGGGTCTAAAGCCAACTTTCTCCCACATCTGCCAATGGCTGGTGACTTAAGAAAATGTACACACCATAAATATGTTTTACCAACCGCATGAAACTGTTTTCCGATTTCAATACCACAGCTAAAACTACTAGCTTAACTAATATACATTTAATATGTTATTAAAGACAAGCAAACAGTTAGTAATAAAATAAGAACAAAAAATCTAATTACAAGCAATAGCAAATAAATACACCAGAACAATGATACAAATGAACTAAACAGTGCTTCTCAGGTAGGTTTTAGGTAGGTCTAACAGTAGGCTAATCAAATGTAAAATAACACTGCATAGTTTTTACTGTAATTAAACATAGATTAATCCTTATTAAAGTTACAAAAGTTATTCAGTCTAGAACAGTGAGTGTTTTTTAACATTAAAGGGGTGGTTGATTATGATATCACTTTTCTAACTTTAGTTAGTGTGTAATGTTGCTGTTTGAGCATAAACAACATCTGCAAAGTTACAACACTCAAAGGTCAAAGCAAAGGGAGATATTTGCTTTTAAAGAAATTGCTTTTTAAGGACTACAACAAACGGCTGGTAGGAACTACACGACATTCCTCCCGGATTAGTGACATCACCAACCCTAAAATGTACATAAACCCCGCCCCTGGAACACGATTTATAGATCATCAAGACAGAATATGCTAATCAATGACTAGAAGATAACTACACATAAGCTAACATAAATTCATCAACTAACCATTCAGAAACATCCTGTTGCATTCTACTGTACATGTTGTCACTTCTTCTTGAGTCTCTCCATCTTTGTCTGACTCTGGTTTGAACATAAAAGGCTAAAAGTTTTAGAAATTTTCAGTGCATGTCTGTGTGAGTGCAAGCTGTTGAAGCTCCACCCTCTGTGCTGGGAGCAGCAGCTCATTTGCATTTAAAAGGAACAGACACAAAAACGGTATGTTTTTGCTCATCCTCAAAAAGTGACAATTTTAACATGTTATATACAAATATCTGTGGGGTATTTTGAGCTAAAACTTCACATACACACTCTGGGGACATCAGAGACTTATTTTACATCTTGTGAAAGGGGCATTATACCACACGTGTATATTAGGCTGCTGTTACTTTAAGACTGAATGCACAGATTATACTGATACATTCTGTACACGTGCTTTTTCTTTCGCAACTGTTTAAGTTAATTTAAAACATAACTGACTATGTTTATGAAGATACTCGCCAAAATCGTAATTTTCGAGCACAAGACGACGTGAAAGAGAGCTCAATTTAGTTTTTGTGTGCTGTCTGAGACAACTGACCTGAGCATCGTTCATGTTTGTTCATGTTCTTGTTCTCACAATATTGTATTGTTACAATTCATAAAAATGTTAGCGGCCAACTGGTGATGGACTTGCTTTCATATTCACCCTACATAGATTTGACTCATATTTGGCACATGTGGCAAGTGTTAATTGTATGGCCTGGGTACAAATAATTTAGGGACTTTTACAGACACAGATATTGGGTCCGCTGCACACCCCTACGATTCACATTGTATGAATTCATATGAAACCACCGCCTTGTAACATCAGATCAGGTTTAGAGGCATGTGCATGTACACATTTTAATCATTATTTCCAATGAAGTTTTAAAATACATATTTTCAAGATTTGCATTCATCACAAATTTCTAATTCCTAAATATTATTTGGCATTTGGAACAGTCGCACCACAAATTTTACAACCTAAACTAATCTTGCCTTGTCATAAAAAGGTAATCTCTATAATGTTATTATACCATTACTTTTTATATAACAAAAAAGTAAAACTCTTTTAACTCTTTATAAGAAATTATGAAAAAACATTGCCAAAAATGTAAAGTCCCCCTGTAGTCAATCATTTTATCCCTTAAAACTCACCTTTGAACAACAAAATTACATATTTAAATGTTTTGTCCTTGATAATTTTGTCATGCCTTAATTAAAATAGCTTGAATGTAACTCTACTAAATGAGGCAAGGGTGTATAAGCGGTTTTATGAATATGCAGATATGCCCCGCCCCCACTCAAAAAAAAAAAAAAAAATCTATCCTTTTTCATTAAAAATGTAAAAATGTAATCATAGAAGACCTGTAAATGAAGTAATTGTATGTTGTAATGAATACAATAAAAAAAAAATTGCATGTTTGAATACATTAACATTTATTCAAATATGAATCAAATATTAGTCATTGACTTCCTCTCCTCAATATTATTAACTCGTCTTTATCTTTAGGTCATGTTCCAAGAACATTTAAACTGGCAGTTATAAAACCTCTCATTAAGAAACCACAATTAGATCATAATAATCTAGCAAATTATAGACCCATTTCAAATCTTCCATTTATGTCTAAAATATTAGAAAAAGTGGTGTCCGCTCAACTGGGCTCTTTCTTGCAACAAAATTATATCTATGAAAAGTTTCAATCTGGATTCAGACCGCACCATAGAACTGAAACTGCGCTCGTTAAAATCACAAATGATTTACTTTTAGCTTCTGACCAAGGCTGTATCTCAATACTAGTTTTACTTGATCTTAGTGCTGCGTTCGATACTATAGATCACACAATACTCTTAGATCGACTAAAAAATTATACTGGTGTTCAAGGACAAGCATTAAGCTGGTTCAAATCATACCTATCTGACCGCTACCATTTTGTCTATTTAAATGGAGAAAAATCGATCATAACTCCAGTAAACTATGGAGTGCCGCAGGGATCTGTGTTAGGCCCTCTGTTATTCTCAATATATATGATGCCACTTGGAAATATTATAAGGAAACATGGAATTAGTTTCCATTGTTATGCTGATGACACTCAAATATATATTTCATCACGGCCGGATGAAAACGCTAAATTTTCCAAATTGACAGAGTGTGTTAAAGATATAAAAGATTGGATGACGCGTAATTTTCTGACAGAGGTAATACTTATCGGTTCAAAAAACCGCCCACAAAACCTCGCACAATACAACTTTAACATCATAGGATGTCCTGCTACTTTATCCTCTACAGTAAAAGACCTGGGTGTTATACTCGATTGCAACCTGTCTTTTGAAAATCATATTTCATATGTTACAAAAACAGCCTTTTTCCACCTTAGAAACATTGCTAAGCTACGTAATATGCTATCAGTTTCTGATGCAGAAAAGTTAGTTCATGCATTCATGACCTCGAGACTAGATTACTGTAATGCTTTATTAGCTGGTTGTCCTGCATCCTCAATAAACAAGCTACAGTTAGTCCAAAATGCCGCCGCTAGAGTTCTTACGAGATCAAGAAAATATGATCATATAACACCGATTTTATCATCACTGCATTGGTTACCTATAAAGCTCCGTATTAATTATAAGGTATTGCTACTGACTTATAAAGCCCTAAACGGCTTAGCTCCAGTCTATTTAACGGATCTTCTATCACCCTTTAAGATCACTAAATTCAAGGCTTTTGGTCATACCTAGGATATCCAGAACCACCAAAGGAGGGAGAGCATTTTCACATTTGGCTCCAAAACTCTGGAATAGTCTTCCTGATACTGTTCGTTGCTCAGACTCGCTCTCCCAGTTTAAAACTAGATTAAAGTCGCATCTCTTCAGCCAGGCATTCATATAATCCTACAGTTCAAACTACAATCCGGCTTCTAGCTCATAAATGCCAGAGGAGAACTGGCCCCCGACTGAGCCTGGGTTCTCCCAAGGTTTTTTTTTTTTTTTTTTTTTTTTTCATTAGGTCACTTGATGGAGTTTTTCGGTTCCTTGCCACTGTTGCCTTTGGCTTGCTCAGTTGGGGATATTTTGGGGATATTTAATTTAATTTTATCAATCAATAAATTCTTCTTGAAACAAACTTTGTTGTATTATTTTAATTTAATACTGTGAAGCTGCTTTGATACAATCTGTATTGTGAAAAGCGCTATACAAATAAACTTGACTTGACTTGACTTCCTTGGTCAACCTGCATAACTATAAAGACCATGCTGGTCGAACAGCTTCCACCAGAACAGCACTGGTAGATTGTTTCAGTCGGGAAGACGACGTGTTGCACTGCATTAAGGCATTTTTACACATTTCACAACACATGAAATTGGGCTTCTGTTGCTAGTGTAGAAGACTCCTTTGGTCATGTTCACTTACTGTCTTCACCTGTTACCTCAGTTTATCAAAATTCTCTCTTCAGGGTAAAAACTGGTGCAAAAAGGCAGTGGGACTCAAGAGTTTAAAGCAACGCTGTTTAATGCATCACAGGGAGTATTGAGTTCCATTTTTAATCATTTAATTTTGAATAATGTATTTGCAGGTGAAGACAACATGTCGAGTTATTACAATCTCTCAAATTAATAACTAAAATGTTGCGGCGCTCCGCCTGAAGGATGTTCATATTGCGTTATAGTTGATTAAATTAATATTGTTTTTAATATTGTTTGTGTGCTTGCGTCTGTAGGTTGGGCACCAGCAGGTTGTCATCACGCGGAGCATCCGTCTCTTGTGCAAAATGAAAACCGCCACATACCCACAAGGCAACTCGACTGAGCAAATACATTAATTTAATTTAGCTTTCAATTACACACGCATTCCGACTTTCTTTTACCGTTTAATTAAACTGTTGTAAACTGAGACAGCAAACAACCTTGACTAAATCAAATTAGATTCATTACAAACAGCAATATGATGATGACGAAAAAAAGAGTGGCAAATATAGATCAAACACCTTGGGAGAAGGAAAAAAGAAATCGCAAACATCCATAAAATGATTTTCATGGCAGCAAAATGCAGTTTAATATTGTTCAATCTCTTTAATTCTGCATCTAAATTGAAATATATCACACTTCACAGATTTCATCACAATATTAATGAAACCCTGCCCCCCCACCGCAGGACAATCGCAAAGATAATGTATCCATTTCAAAGGTTCGAACCTCATATTCATGTTCGTTTATTGACTGTGGACACATTGAGTGGCCAACTGTGGATCCAAATCATGTAAACACAAAGCATCTAATGTAGGCGAACAAGCATCAATAATTAAAGTGTTGTTGTAAATTTTCACAGCGTTTGATTGGGCATTAAGATGAGTGAGTGGGAAAGGGGCTGCTGGGAAGCCTGGTTGGATGTTTGGCTCAGCGTCATATTTTCCCAGTGTGAGAGTAGTTACAACTCTCAACCACACTCTCTTTCCTCTGTAATTGTCTGTTGGCAAACCCTGTTTCCGTAGCCTGCTATGCTTCCAGCCCTCGAACCTCTCTCTCTCACACACTCACACACACTCTCCCAAGCAGCCTGGAACAGGTTCAGGGATCGGAGACAATGACGGTGACAGGTGTTTTCATGCACAAAGCGTGTGTGACTGGGCGTCTCTTAGGCAATTAACGGGCACAGGCCACATTTCCACAATACGGCCCAACACACGGCTAATCTCAGGGACACAAAGGAAGCTCCTTTTCCATCACGACAAACACAACCTTGATGAACCGAAATATTTTCTCGGCATACGATGAGTCAACCTATTAAAAATGAACACATTTATGGCATTGTGCGACATACAAATACATGTTGGGTGTTGAAAATGCCTTTTTTAATTGCTAAACAATATGCTAGCTTATCTGTTTCTATTGCTTGGACTCGAGATGCAATGAAAATAAGAATTGAACGGGCAAAAAGAAAAGCATATACTGTTGTGTCTTGTGTAATGGTACACGTAAACATTACAGTTGAAGGAAAATTATATACTCCACTCTCATCATTAACTTTTCTTTCTTCTGTGGAACTCGTAAGGAAATATTTTGCAAATGTTCACATCTTTTCTATACAGTGAATGCAAATGAAGACAGATGCTGTTGAAACTCAAAAATGAGTGTCACATGATCTTTCAGAAATCATTCTAATATGCTGCTTTGCTGCTCAAAAAACATTTCTTGTTATTTTGAATGTTGAAAACATTTCTCACTGGCTACTGATACAGCAGGAACCAATCAGCTGTGCCCTATAGAGAATGATGTGATTGCAAGCAGGATGAGTTAAGGACCTATCAGCATGCGTCATCTAGAGTTTCATGACAGAACTTTGTATTCGTGCTGCTTGATATCTTTGGGAATTTTTTTTTATTTAAATTTTTTTTGCAGGGTTCTTTATGGGTGCAGTATGTGAGATTGACAGCTAATGGTTGTAATGGGTACTGCAGAGTTGTTTCCCCCGCCCCGTCCTCCTCAGACTCGAAGCTCACTCGAGTTGCCAAATTGAGGACATGCGTCAGGAACGAGCACAAGTGACAATGGAAGGCGAGGAGAAATACACACTGTTAGTTGATGAGTTGATTTATGATGAATTGATACTGCGTTTTAATATGCTCCCATTCATAGAGATTTTTAGATTGGTGAGGAGGCTTTTTATGTCGGGTAGAATCTGCGATAACTGACCCAGTTTGTTTGTTGGCTTCCATGGCTGCAATTTGCTGGGTTTTCCGCCAACTAACAACCTGTGGTGGCGAAATACTATTGGGTAAATTGGCAACGTGCGGTATCACACAGACCAAAACAAAAAGAGAGATTCCAACATGGAACGCAAATTTCAAAGTAAAATAACTGGCTGTAGCATTGTTTTTTAGAGAAACAAGTATGTGAACTCAGCATGTTTCCTAAATATCTGCAAACATATAGTGGTATTATGCTTTAGTACAGTCAAAAACTTACATACAGCACCTTTAATTAATAGAAACTTCAAAAGAACATTTAATTCAAATTGATTGATCTAACTTGTGATCAGTTGAATGCATCATTGCTGAATTTAAGTATTAATAAATAAAGAACAAATTAATCTCAGTCAGAGTAAAATGTTTAAAAAACATAATAAGTATCACATGAAACAATAGACAAATATTGTATTGTTAACACTCTCTCTACTGTGGTGCTCAAACTTAATTCATGGTTATGTACACTGTATATTAAAATATGGTGTGCCAGGATATGATATAAGATATTTTATCATTGGTTTCCCTCTGTTTTAAGGGTTTCCCTCTGTTTTAAAGTCTGAGTATGCAAAAGTGCAAATTACATTTTCTACTCCACAATAGAAATTAGGTAAAAATGAGGGCGAGTGAGGCATTAAACTAAGCCTTTAATACCATCTCGAGGGGCACTTAAACCCATTCCATCAATACAAACACCAGAAACACAGATGAGCCTTTAAGTTTATTACCAGTAGAAATGGAGAGGGGGTCAGGCTGGCCATGTGTGTAGACAAGCACGTGTGACTTTCTTTATATAAAGGGTTCAAGCCTGAGCCTGTGTAAACAAGCCGTGTGATTGTTTGCCTGTCAGGTAGCATGTGTACGGGTGTGTGCGCGGCCTGTTCTGACACAAACCCCGAGATCAGTGACGGTGGCCCGTTTGATGAAATGTCAAGGCGAGGGTGAGCAGTAATAAAAGGTAAATAAGCCAAATGGAGCCGCGAGAGCGCAGGTCGTCGTGACTGAAGGGCGTCTGCAAGGGCAAAAATGAACACCGTCAGCACGTTTGAAACGGAAGCCGGCCATCTGGGAAGGATTTTGAAAGGCTCACGTTAAAGGTTACATCGAAATGAACAGCTGAGAGCCGCCACGTGACGGAGGATTCCAGAACATTCCGCGGAATACTGTAGAGGATCGGGGATCTGTGTTTTCAGCTTGGTAGGGGGACTTTGAGAAGGCACATGTTGCGATGTTATTTATTGATATGAATTTAGCACGGATGCTAACTTCTGCGTTTCTGTTACCTGGATTCAAGATGCAATACAAAAAGAGGAATCATACTGTATATAGAATAGGAAAATCATAGATCGGAATAAGTAAAGCGGATAGAAAAAGCGAGGCATAGATCTTTGTGAACAAGTTAAATTGTGTAATTTGTGTAACTTGTGTAATTGAACAAGTTCTTTCGTGGAACTTCGTGGAAATTAAGCAAATGTTCATTCTGCTCTTTTCCATACAGTGAACACAAATGTGGACAGATGCTAAAAAAAAAAAACATACATTGTTAAATGTTTAACATGTTTATTGGTACGTTTAAAAGTAATATACACTACACTCTTAAAAGGGTATTTTCTCAGCGATGGCATAGAAGAACCATATTTGGTTCCCCAAATGACCTCAAAGTGAACAGTTCTTAAAATAACCTTTTTTTCTTAGCATATAGAACATTTTAAAAACGTTTTTTCCACTGTAAAGAAACTTTCGTAAAAAACAGGTTCCATGGATGTTAAAGGTTCTTTGTGGAACCATAGATGCTATTAAAGAGCCTTTATTTTAAAGAGTGTACTGTTCAAAATTGTGGGTTTGGTCAGATTGTGGGGGTAACGGATTATAAGTAACTCGATATACATAATCAGATTACTTTTTTCAGATAACTAGTAAAGTAGTACATTACTTTTAAATTTACAAAAAAATATCTGAGTTTCTTATTTAAATAAGTAACACAAGTTACTTTGTTTTCCCATTTATTGGCTGTTGACAGAAATTAGGAGTAATGTGTAAAGGTATTGTGTGCGCTGTGTAAATATGGTCATTTTCATTTCAGAAATGTGAGCATGCATTTACTCATCTCACTGACACAAAACAGTATTCCTCAAAATAGATGAAAACAGTGAAATGCAAACCTGCAACAATTAAATAGCCTATGTTAAATTGCACAAATACACTTTATGCATTTAATCTCACTTTATGAAACTATGTCTTTGCAGCTGTCCTTCGATGATCCAATTCAACCATACTAATCAGCAAAAATTACTAGTTAAACATCACATTTGTGTGTTTTTCTTCCATTATTCAGAATGGCAGTACAGCTGAAAGGTTTGTTTGAGCTGCACCCTCTACTGTACATGTGTGAATTTGCATTTCCTTCAGCCTGACGCTTATTAATTTCACTTTGTGTGAAAGGACCTTTACATTTGCCAAAAAAAAAGGAAAAAGAAAATTATATATAATGTATAACAGGCAAGCCCAACCCAAGTAAAAAATAAATAAATGACTTATGACTTATGTAACATTACTTTCCGTAAAAAGTAACTAAATAACACAATACGCAATATTGAAATGCATTACTTTTGAAAGAAACTTTCCCCAATGCTTTTCACCAAGGCTACATTTATTTGATAATAAAAAGCTGTAAAAAACTGTCCTATTTTGAAATATTATTATAATTTCAAATCTTTTCTATTTTAATACATTTTAAAAGATAAACAGCTGAGAGCCACTACGTGACAGAGGATTCCAGAACATTCCGTGGAATCCTGCGAGGATCGTGGATCTGTGTTATCAGCTTGGCGGGGTGATTTTGAGAGGGCACATGTTGCGATATTATTTATTGATATGAATTTAGAACAGATGAGGCTGACGCACTTGAGGGAATGAAGTGTGTGTGTTTGCCGAAATGAGCTCGACACGCACACACTGTTCTGATAATGAAGTGAGCTACAACCTGGCTTCCGTAACAAAAAAAAAAACACACACAAAAAAAAACTTGATATAAATATACATGAGTTTACAGCAATTAAAAATGTGTCCGGATTGAATTTGAGGAGGACAATGACACCAGCAGCAGTGCAGCTATGGGTGATCTATTGGAATGGAGATGTAATTTCTTCACGAGGCAGTGCATTGGTCTTTTTCTGACTTTATTGCTTTGCTAATTAAACTTTTTTTCTGCTTCGCACCCAAACCAAGCAACTAATACCGCTCTAGAGAGAACATGTCTCCACATAAACCGCATACCCCCCCCTTTCCCAAAACAACCTCGGCTTGTTGAAGGCCGTCGTAAAGTTATTCATCAACACTGGAGCGCCTGGCGCAGCTTGCTGGGTGGAAAATAATTAGAAACACTTCGACAAAACTAATCTTCATGCCGTATACATGTTGTTGTTATCTTTTAATTTATGGGCGGCTGAGAAAAGGCAATAATGCATTCATTTTATCAAACCTCCCCAAAGGAAAGCAGACGTACAGGGAGCGAGAGAGACTCTTCTTGGCTTTCACCCACTCTTTCTACCTCTTCTCGTTCTCTCTCCCTCTTTAACGAGCAGGATGTCAGATGATTAGCATGCTAAATGGCTCATCAAGGGCTGCTAAAGTCGCCGCAGTATCTGCCTCGTAAACGCTCGTAAAACAAAGAGCTGCTGATATTCAAACCCTCGCCCGCACGCCTACTTCTTTCTGCTGCAGACTTACCAGCTTCACTGTCAGTCTGGCTTCCATTGTTTTCTAAGCTAATAAACAAAACAATATAAGACAAGCGGCTTGGGGCGTAGTTCGGGTTCAAATTACTGTAGCAAAAGTGGATTACGTAGCAGGTCATAGATTTTTAACTAAATGTAAAAAAAGTTACTTTTTGTAAACTTTCAATCACTTTTGTGCCTTCACTAGTTCATTTTTAATGTCTCTGTAGGACAAATTAAGTACTAATATTCCACGTGGTCTCTCAAATAATATGATGTCATAAAAGCTGAATACATAAGTGGAAAATGGATTTTACCATTTTAAACACATTTCCCCAAAAGTGTTTAATGTCAACAATGCCTGAAACAGATTACCGATGAATTTGGAAGAAATTAGGATTACTAACAGGAATACAATTTTAAGTATAACAAAAGAAATATAGTGCTTTTGCCAATGGACGTTCTCCAGGGCAGCAGGGGGCGCTGCACCACATACAGCTCTCAGATACAATGAAGCCACCAAAGAAAATTTCACAACAACTCAGGCCCTGTTTACACCTGGTATTCAGATGCGTTTTGGTCGATCGGATCATAAGTAAGAGGGAGACACATTTCTGTTCACATATTTAATCCGTCTCTTCTGTCCACTTTCAAACACTTCTGTCCTGATTTGAGGGGAGGGTCTACCATAGGCAGGTAAGTGTTTTTTAGATCTTTCGATCAAATGGACAAAATAAGTTTGCACAATTTACATTTGAACATGTTTCTGCTCTGACAGCCGCAAGTTTAAATCCCGTATCGCTATCGTGCTTCCTATAATGTTTATGCATTAGATCAGTAGGTGGAGAGCAGACAGTCTTTTGTGGCTGTTTGAACACATTCGACCACATGAGCGTTTATGTAATGGGTAGAGAAAATGGCTGCATATATTAATTTAATTGAAAAAAAACAACCTTTTTTTTACTTTTATTACACATAAGATAACATTCCCATGTATTTCACTTCATGCCGGTAGATGGCGCTGTTGCACTGCTTCACCGTAGTGGATTGCCGTGGAGACGGTAGCTTGAGCGCTCAGAAATACAGACCCTTTCCAAAAAATGTGAATATCATGGAAAAGTTTATTTATTTCCATAATTCCATTCAAAACGTTAAACTTCCATAGATTATAGATTCAGGGCCCACAACTTAAACGATTTCAAGTATTTAGTTGTTTATTTGTACATAATTTGGGCTTCCAGCTCATAAAACCCATGAAAACAGGATTTCCAAAAATTTGAATATTACATGAAATCACACAGTAATTACACAGTGATACCATGGTCATTGAACCAGGTTTTGGTTCTTTTGGCAGTGTGGGCAGGTGCAAATCCTGCTGTAAAATGAAGTCAGCATCTCCATAAAGCTTGTCTGCTGAAGGAAGCATGAAGTGCTCTGAAAATGTCCTGGTAGACGGCTGCGTTGAGTGGACAGCACAGTGGACCAACACCAGCCGATGACATGGCTCCCCAAACCAACACAGACTGTGGAAACTTCACACTGGACTTCAAGCATCTTGGATTGTGTGCCTCTCCATTCTTCCTCCAGACTCTGGGACCTTGGTTTCCAAATGAGATGCAAAATTTGCTCTCATCAGAAAAGAGGACTTTGGTCCACTGTGCTTTATTAAATCCAGAGTCAACGCAGCCGTCTACCAGGACATTTTCAGAGCACTTCATGCTTCCTTCATTTTCCAGCAGGATTTGCACCTTTATTTAGTGTTGTCCACTTGTGATCCGATCAACCAAAACACATCTTAATTCCAGGTGTAAACAGGGCCTTAGGTATCATTATCTTTTCATTAAAAAACACCTGTGCTATTTTACGGGTAACATTGTTTAGCTGTTGTACATTTAAAGTGCCCCATTATGGTTTTTCGAATATTCCCTTTCATACAGTGTGTAATACAACTGTTTGTGAATGTAAAAGTTCTGCAAAGTTGCAATGTCGAAAGTGCACGATAAATACATTTATTGTCTCTCAAAAGAAATAATCACCTCTAAGCTGCCTAAACAAGTCCTTTGTATAATTTGAATTCACATTTGCATAATTTCCTCCATTGTTGTACGTTGTCTGCCCGCGAACAACTTGACCAGCCCTCAAACGTCATTTTATTGACGACTGCTTCTCAAATCTCAGAGTTCAATGCGGGATTCGCAAAACACTTGCTCATGAAAGATGGATCAGTAGTGTAAGGTTATTTTGTCATTCAGCATCGGAGTCTAATAGCTCCTCCCTCTCCACTATGTAAATAAAGCTGTGACAGTTAAGTGCATCATCCAGGTATTTAAAGTGCACTTTTTCTTTTAAGAATTTTCAGTGTGAACACACTATGTGCACTATAAAACTATACTACAAAATGGCATAGAATAGTGAATAAGAATGTGAGTTGGAACACACATAATGGGCCCTATTTTAACGATCTGAAACGCAAGTATCAAATGCGAAACGCAAGTAACTTTGTGGGCGGATCTCGAACGAAAATTTAAAATGGGTTGGACTGAAGTAGCTACATTACTCATAGGTGTGGTTTGGGCGTAACGTGCAATAAACCAATCAGAGCGTCATCTCACATTCCCTTTAAGAGCAGGCGTGCTTGTTCCATGGCGGATGGCTATTATAATGGTGGATTTGCCAGGCGCATGTCAGGAGCGGTTCACAGCCGAGGAGACCGACGTTCTCGTCAGGGCCGTAAAACACAGAGAAGTGACATTGTATGGGGATGGAGAAACCCACCCAAATTAGCTTCAGTTAAACAGGCGTATAATAATTTGGGTAAATGTGTAAGCTATATTTATGCCTATTTGTTCACATCTTCATGGACACCACAATGATTTCCCTCATGTGGTAATATTTTTCCTTGTAATTATGTATAGTTTGCAAAAATGGGAACTGCTGCGTCTGTGTGTAGATGAGAGAAGCAAAGTGTATGCGCATTGTGCATACGCTACATTATGGCCAAGCATGCGCCCTTAAAATAGCATCTGAATAACGCGTTCTTCTTAACACGTCTTTCTTTTCTTAACCTTAAACTAGGTTTTTCCTGGTCTGTGGCAGAATTGTTTTCTGAAACTGCAAAATAGCACCAGGGAACGTTTGTGCCGGAACACGCCTCCTCTTTGCGCTGAACCGCCCCCGGGAGCGCAAGTGTATTTCTTAGTTAACCGACGTGCGTCTGTGGAGGGAAAAGTCCGCTGTGCGTCGGGTGCAAAATAGGAATGATACATGCGTCGGTGTACAAAGTCAATTGCGCTGGGTGCAAGATAGGGCACTTTGTCTTTTTTGCACATGTGATCTTGAGTGAAAATATTTATTAAAGTAACTCACATATCTAAAAACAACAAACTGAAACTGGATGGTATTTGATGGATCGAACAAATAGACAGCATGTGCTTTCTAATTTGACTACATCTGTGATTTTTTTTTTCTGTATATTAAATGTGTTTTGATGACTGCAAGATCAAATTAAGTTTTGACAAAACATTTTAATGTGAGACATGAACTCGTATGACTTGGTTGCCAAGCATCATTATACAGGTGGACCAATTCAGATGAAGCATTTGATTCTATTTCTGCGGATTATAGCAAAGACTGCAATTAAACTGTGGGAGAGAAAACATCTGAAGACTAAAGAGAACTGAAATTATATCAAGTGTACAGTAGAGGCTAAAAAGACCACATAAAAAAAAATAAACCTAGAAATAAATGTACACCTGTAAATAAAACATTTTTGACACAGGTAGACAGGCAAAAGAGGATAGACAGACAGACAGACAGACAGACAGACAGACAGACAGACAGACAGACAGACAGACAGACAGACAGATAGACAGATAGATAGATAGATAGATAGATAGATAGATAGATAGATAGATAGATAGATAGATAGATAGATAGATAGATAGACAGAGAGATAGATAGATAGATAGATAGATAGAGACAGATAGATAGATAGACAGAGAGATAGAGACAGACAGACAGACAGACAGATAGAGACAGACAGACAGACAGACAGACAGACAGACAGACAGATAGATAGATAGATAGATAGATAGATAGATAGATAGATAGATAGATAGATAGATAGATAGATAGATAGATAGATAGACAGAGAGATAGAGACAGATAGATAGATAGACAGACAGACAGACAGACAGACAGAGAGATAGATACAGACAGATAGATAGACAGACAGAGAGAGATAGAGACAGACAGAGAAATAGAGACAGACAGAGAGATAGAGACAGACAGAGAAATAGAGACAGACAGACAGACAGACTGACTAACTAGATAGATAGAGATAGATAGATAGATACAGACAGATAGATAGACAGAGAGATAGAGACAGACAGACAGACAGACAGACAGACAGACAGACAGACAGACAGATAGATAGATAGATAGATAGATAGATAGATAGATAGATAGATAGATAGATAGATAGATAGATAGATAGATAGATAGATAGATAGATAGATAGATAGATAGATAGATAGATAGATAGATAGATAGATAGATAGATAGATAGACAGACAGATACAGACAGATAGACAGAGATAGAGACAGACAGACAGACAGATAGATAGATAGATAGATAGATAGATAGATAGATAGATAGATAGATAGATAGATAGATAGATAGATAGATAGATAGATAGATAGATAGATAGATAGATAGATAGATAGATAGATAGATAGATAGATAGATAGATAGATAGATACAGACAGACAGACAGACAGATAGAGAATTATTAGACAGACATAGATTGATAGATAATTATTAGACAGGCAGACAGACAGACAGATGGATATATAGATGCTGGATAGAGGGATAGATAGATATGCAATAGAAAATGTTGTATTACATTAGAAAAACCCAAACAGTTTCAGACCCCAAACTCTCTGTGAGTCTGGCGATATATCCTGACCCAGATCAGCTTCCCCCCTCTGCTGGACCTGGACGGTATGAGAGCAGTGTGTGTGTGTGTGTGTGTGTGTGTGTGTGTGTGTGTGTGTGTGTGTGTGTGTGTGTGTGTGTGTGTGTGTGTGTGTGTGTGTGTGTGTGTGTGTGTGTGTGTGTGTGTGTGTGTGTGTGTGTGTGTGTGTGTGTGTGTGTGTGTGTGTGTGTGTCACGTTCAGAACCCGTCTGCCCGCTTCTGTTGAATGTCTGACCTTCAGAAACGGGGGGTGTTGGGACGTTCTGGACTTCTGGACTTATTTTGACTGTTTTCTGAGGTACTCTGAGAGAGCAAAACATTGAAGGCCTCAAACAGAGACACATTTAATCTCTAGAAATTTAAGCACGGGTATATTCTACAAATAAATAAATAAATAAAATATGTATTTTTAAAAATAGGGATGAGAAGCCAAGACCAGAAAAAACAGAACAGTGTCTCTTTCCAACTCTCTCTCTCTCTCTCTCTCTCTCTCTCTCATTAGTGATGTCTAGATTTCCACGCCTGCTTAAGCGTACAGCACCATCCACTAAACACATCTCTCTCAGCACAATGCACTTCACTGTCACACTTTGTTTCTGGCTTTTCATCATCTCTGTTTCCTCCATACATTTACTCATTTTGTCATTCACTGCAGTGAGTCAACCAGCAAAACAACAGACGACTGCTTCATTCCCGTCTGAGAGAAACGTAAAGACATTTCTGTCCTCTTAAATACTCTGAGATAAAGGTGAGGTGGACAGAAAGACAATTAAGTTGTTTGTACAATCATTAGATTACATCAGATAGTTTTTATTTGAGTCGACAAGAAAAACAAATACATTTAATGAAGCAGAGCAGCTAAAACATTAGCAAGAACATCAGTACGACAACTTGAGGGTACGGCATTCACAATCACAACTCTGCTCTAAAATCACTCCATCCTAAAATGAGAAACTGTATAAGAGTGTTTCTTCAACCATGGGCACATTTGGCCAAGATATTCTCACAAGTGACCAGTTTTGGTATTGTTAACTAAAACAAAAACTATTACAACAGTTTTTGTTAATTGACATGAAGCTGAAATAAAATAAAAAATCTAAATATATTATGCAAAAATAAAGCACATAACAAAAATGTAACTTAAATTAAACTTAAAACAGAAAATATAAAAGCTTATTATAAATATGAATACATATTATAATACTATATAAATAGTACTTTTCTTCACTCGTCACAATGAAGCTCTTCATTGACACTATTGTAACCAGATAGAAATTCACTTATTTAAAAAAATATATAATAATAATAATAATATTATTATATTATATATATATATATATATATATATATATATATATATATATATATATATATATATATATATATATATATATATTTTTTTTTTTTTTATATATATTTTTTTTATATGTGGAACAGTCATAACTTCTAAAAAAAACAAAACACAAAAAACTAAATGGGAAAAAGGGGGATAAATAAATAATTATTTTCAAACTAAAAATATTGAAAAGTTTTGAAAGTTGAAAATTTGTTTACTTCACTCTTTCTTTAGATTATGGTTTTAGAATTGCATAGTTCAGGATAAAAATAAATAAATAAAAAATAAAAACAAGAAATCTGCCAAAAAAAAAAAAAGAAGTATCTGTCATGTGTTCTAAGTTAAAAACCTCAGTTGAAAATATTCAGAACTTTATCTGGGGTTTTTTTCTTTCTTTTTTTTTCAGAACGTCATATGTGGGATATTTCTCACATTATACCAGCAAAACAGAAATACAACAAACAAAATCATAACAGGTTTGATTATTGATATAGTATTTTTCATAACGGGTGCCGTTTCACCAGGAAAATGACTGCGAGAGACACAACGTTTTCACTAGAAGGAAAAGCAGCTAAACAGGATTTAAATAGCACCATTATTGTGAAAATGATGAAAATTTTTTTTTTTACTATTTTATTTTTATTTTCTCAATCCCCTACACAAACAACTTGGAACCCATATCATTTCATTTGCTTGGAATTGTATTAAAACTACTTTAAAATTTGGTTATTTTTGCATTCCACCATTTTAAAATCATTCTCTCGTGCCGATTCAATGAAATAATGATTTGCGAAGAGAAGCACCATAAACCTTGTAGCAGAATGTCCCTTCTTTTAGTGACAACATGGAAAGTCACCTCAGACCAGAGGTAAAATTCATTGGGATGGGATGGGGGGGGGGGGGGGGGTGACTGTGCTGTTTTTATGGATCTCAGTATTGGGTAGTTAAACAGGTCGCTAACCCACTCGCTCCACACCACATTCGTGCAGATTGTAGTCATGCTGTAATCTTACTTTATGTGGGACGGTGACCTTGCTGCAGTTCGTTGATAGTCAAAGCAATAACACACCATCAAGATGAGCTGATTCAAAAGCGACAACAACTTTGCTCCTCCGTAAAAACCATAAACAACACAAAGCGGTTAACAGACAAGTATAAAAGTGACAAACATGTCCTCCTGACAACTAAGTGCCCAGTTCTGACATCATTTTGAAACAAGCACAATGTGTAAAAATGTGTAAAAACCTCTAAATGGACAGTGGGACGCCTCGCCAACAGTCATGATAAAAAAAGTCAAACAAACTGTAACAGGATCGTAAAAATAGAGGTGGAAAGAGACAATATGTCATTCTCCCGCTGTCACCGATCTGGGTCTATTTCAAACCTCAGCAGGGCCACTGATGGAGTCGACTAAGGTCGCTGGGCTAAAAGAGAGCACAGAAATAAATC
Organism: Leuciscus idus; assembly: GCA_021554675.1. Taxonomy (NCBI): domain Eukaryota; kingdom Metazoa; phylum Chordata; class Actinopteri; order Cypriniformes; family Leuciscidae; genus Leuciscus; species Leuciscus idus. The sequence continues at coordinate 7,659,245 of CM038644.1, forward strand.
TCCACTGCACCGCAGAACGCAGCATTTGACAAGAGGATTGCTCTTCACTAAAGTCAGTGTATAAAGAGCATTTATATTTGTAGATCTAAATTGGTGGCATGCACACACAATGCAAAAATTATTTTGGGGTCAATCACAATGTTCACAACAAATTAAAAATCTACACTACTGAAAAAAGTTTGGGGTCGGTAAAAAGTCTCTTCTGCTCACCAAGGCTGCATTTATTTGATCAAAAATATGGCAAAATAAGAATTATTATAATTTAAAATAACTGTTCTCTATTTTAATATATTTTAAAAATGTAATTTATTCCTGTGATCAAAGCTGAATTTTCAGCATCATTACTCCAGTCTTCAGTGTCACATGATCCTTCAGAAATCATTCCAATATGATGATTTAGTGCTCAAGAAACATTTATGATTATTATCAAGAAAGAAAACATTTGTGTTGCTTAATAATATTTTATTTAATAAAATAAATTATAAATTTTCTCAGGATTCTAATGAATAGAAAGTTTCAAATAACAGTATTTGTTTGAAAAATATATTTGTTCAAAGTAAAAGTCTTCACTTTTTTTAAAACGTGTCCTTAATTTAACATCCCTGCTGATTATAAATATGACTTAAAATTTTTCTTTTAAAAAAAAATAATAATCTTACTGGCCCCAAACTTTTAAACAACAGTCGAATGAATGAACAAACGAAAGAATACATACATATTTTTTTATATTTTATATATATCATATATACATGTAAACTGTAATGTGTGTGTGTGTGTGTGTGTGTGTGTGTGTGTGTGTGTGTGTGTGTGTGTGTGTGTGTGTGTGTGTGTGTGTGTGTGTGTGTGTGTGTGTGTGTGTGTGTGTGTGTGTGTGTGTGTGTGTGTGTGTGTGTGTGTGTGTGTGTGTGTGTGTGTTTACATATATGTTATTTTGGGGGTTAGGGGGTTAATTATATTTTAAAGTTTAAAAGTTAAAAAAAATATATCTGCATTTCAATAATTCTTGGGGAGTCGCTGCCTTGAGGTTCTGTTTTATGGGTTAGTTGCACCACACGATTTTTGATAATATACATTATTATTATTTTGTAAAAAAAATTCCTCTAAGAAATGATAAACTCTACCAAACATGGTTTTCATTCTTTAAATGAAAAGAAAAAAGAAAAAAATCAGACCAGTTGTACGAATGTTGTATTAAATCATAGTGAATATACTGTGAATAATAAAGCTCATTTCTTAATACAACAGACCACTGTTTCAGACAGATACATATGCGTCATTTCTAACGAAACAGCTTTTACGCCAACTAAATGAACCAGAATCCCTGCCAAAAGCTCTAAAGTGAAAACTACCATAAATAACCCCAACTAGCATTGTTCTTGCTCTCTTCCTTGTTGTGCTGTAACTTTTAGGGCTGACATCAAACAACATTTAGTGGATAGATAATACAGTATAACATCGCAAGCATCAATACGTCCTGTGAAACATATGGTATACTGGAGTTCTGCTGACGCTTAAAGACAGAACGGATCTGAGCTTATGAAGTGGAGACAATTAACCGGCTCGCATCTGAACTACGTGACACCAGCAGCACATATGCCTAATTGTCTCAAAAGTTACAATGCTGTTACAAAAAAAAAAAAAGAATAAATAAATAAATAAATAAATACATACATAAATTACAAAGAAAAACACTAATCATTTTTTTATTTTTTTTATTTAGTACAGCAAACAAAGCATAGACATTTGCTAAATTGTATAATTAAGTCAAGTGCACAGCAACCAAAACATCGCAATTAGCCGTGTTCATGGGCAGAGCAAATGAGCTTGAAAACAACTTATCTGAACCAAACGACAAAACAATTAGCGTGGGTAGCAGATAACAGCTTATACGTAAAACATATTCAAAATATTTAAAAGAAGCCACTACAACTATCAGGACAAAAATATGAAATCCTTCCTGCATCGCTGCAGCTCATTTGTAAACGTTCGACACCACAGCAAACTACACAAGTAATGAAATGATTATAAAGGTGGAATCATTTCATACAGCCAAGGCTAATTGTACATTTTCAAGGTAGTGCAAGCCTAACAGTATCTCCAAAGTGTGATATTACATTTTATGCTCCGAGAGACAAAGGGAGGGTAAAAAAAAAATAATAATTCAAACATGTGATGTGTCTTTTTGAACATTCTGGTTCCTCACATCACATTAAGAGTGTGATTTATGTGATAATACAGGATGCCTTCCGGGAGAGAGTGAGAGCTCAAAATGACACCTGTCTGGGCTGATTAGACCCTTCATCCACACACACACACACACACACACACACACACACTAGGCCCTTTAATGCAGCCAACCTATTTTCACCACAACGGCAGTAAAGGCCATAAATAATCCACTCCGCATCCACTGTCGGAAAGTATGAGCGCACAAACCGGAGGAAAGACATCTTCCGTAAGTCGGGCAATCTTTGAGACCGCTTCACTCACTGTTTTATAGCATCTGCACACATTTGCCCAGAATTTCACCTGTAGTCTCTATCATTAGGCACTTATGAATGAGCTCAACCTGGGAGCTGGTTCAGCGCTTTCAGTGTTTCTCTTAAAGTAAAGTGCTTCATCTTCAAAAAAATAACAACAACACAAAGTATGGTGCTAAAGCTGGAAGAATAATCACCCTTTCTGAGTTGCTCACTGATGGATACAGGGATCTCGGATCCCATGATGCAACTGGATTTTGAGTAGCCAGACCTTCAAACTGATGGAAGAATGTCTGGACTCCAGCGCGGCTTTCATTGGCCGAGGGCCGTCCAGGAGGTCGTCTCACCGACATGTAAAGCAGTCGATCACACTTCGTTTGTGAAAATATAAGTTGATGTCCAGATACAGACTGGCTAACATAGATTATTAATTCAAGCGCATTGTGCAAGTGCACTGCAACAATGGCGAACCACATACTTTTGAAAATCCAGAGTGAAGTTGATTCTGAGAAGCACAGTCACAGTTGTAAACACGACGGCTTTCTTTTTCCATGAGGGGGTTTGGCGTCATGGCGGCTTTGGAGAACATCGGAGGCGCTGGAAGCAAAACAATTTAAGGGGGGTGTTGAGGTGTTCTTAAGGGGCATTTGCTTGAAACTTATGACTACATGCAAAAAAAATGGTCTGCAACATTCTAACACTGTGTCTACATCGGCGCATCCTTCGATACAACGAAGCGAACATTCCAAATGCTTTTGTCTTGTCAGTAGAGCAAGCGCACGGATCCAGTGCGTCAGACATAGAACGTAGCATTCGTTTACTGTCTGCGATTTGGCGCGTGTCCTATATATATATTATATATATCCATTTGCTTTTGGCACGACGTGTAGTAGACAGTGTAACCTACCAGTTTATACCAATGCGACTAGAATCGACCGTGTATCATTTTCCATAGCAATGACTGTTTACTTCAGTTTTTCTGTTAGCTTTCTGTTTGGCAGCTGCTGAACTTCCAGTGAAAACAAGAGCGTTTAGCATTCAAACACAATATAAAAACGATATGCTTTTTTCTTGCGCTTGTTTTCCGTTTAAAAAATGTATATGAACGCTTATTGTTTGCGGATTCGCTGCAGTTAGTGATAATCTACGTTAAGTTTCAATGGCAAATTTCTAAAGTGTTTATTCAACACTCATATTTTCTATTCACATGTTGTTGTTTTGTTTTCCTCTTTGGGAAGCTAATGATAACTGTTCATTCAAATGTTGTGTGGCATTCAATGACCAAAAATAGTTATAGAAATAATAATATCTACCAAAATATATAATAAATTAAAAATCTATAATATAGCCTACACTACTGTTCAAAAGTTTGGGGTCAGTAAGGGTTTGTTGTTGTCTCTTCTTTATTTGATTAAAAATGCAGTAATATTATGAAATGTTTTTACAATTAAAAATAGCTGTTTTCTTTTTGAAAATATATTTTAAAAAAGTATTTATTTTCCTGTGATGGGCGGTCCCTTCGGACTTGTCTCTCAGCTGCCTGCTCATAGAGATCAATTTAGAAAGCTCGTTTTGAGGAATATTGGGTTGTAGCTCATTGTCTACGTTACTATGATTGTAAATGGGTGTCATTCGTGTTTTAACAACGTTTAGCTCATGGGTTATTGATCCAGGGAATTCAAATCTGTGAATTTATTCGAACACTATGAACTGCTCCATTGTTAACATACAGAGCTGTCTGAAACACTGCCAGCGGGACATTAAACAGGAAGAGTTTGTCCGTCCTCACAACAAGTTTTGCGAGGGAACGTATAGTATCTTTGTGAGAGAACGGAAAAGTTCTCTTACGAGAGGTCTCTCGTACTGCGTAAGATATCTTACGCTAGGGGAAAATCCTTTTCCGCGAGATATTGAAGCCAAAAATTATCCTTAATTTTGTAATAATGCAAAACGCGTTGCAGCAGCAATGCAGACATAGGCGAGACAGCTCGCGCGCCTATTGGCTGCTCTGCGGCAACTGCAGCAGCCTATCGAGCGAGGCCTGGCGTGACGTCAGACCCAATCAGGGCACTTCGCGCCCGCTGCGTCACGTCCCGCCGAAATGGGCGTGGTCTAGGCCTATAAATATCGCTCGCAGGCAGCTATTATCTGATTTTTCATCCTTCAAGCGAAGCACACGCATCGCTGGAGCTGGATTAGAAGCCGCGCCGTCGAGAGAGAGCACCTTCAGCGGGACGAGTCACTGAAGTCGCTGGCCGCGCCGCCTTCCTGCCTTCCTGCTGCGCTTTCCGGCGCTTATATATCCTTCTCTTTATTACACTGTATTTCTGTGTGTGTGTGTCGCCGCCGCGACACACGTTTCTAAAAGAGCTAGCGTCTTTTTAAAGATGCCTTCCTGCGGCTCGTGCAGAGCCACACTCAGCGACGGGGACCGCCACGTGATCTGCGTTTCCTGCCTGGGTGAGGAACATGCAGCTCTCGCGCTCGCTGACGGCGGATGCCCTCACTGCGAGCTGATGGCAATGGCGACTCTGAGGACTCGCCTAGCCGTCTTCACCGAGACTGCTCCCCCGCCCGCCGCGGCGTCGCGCCGTAAAAAGCGCCGTGCCCAGCGGGCCCCGGAACCCTCCCTCAGCCGCCAAAGCTCGCCGGTTCGCCCGCTTGCTTCCCCGGCTTCTTCTGTTTCGCTTCCTGACGGACAGCGGCCGCCGTCTGCCGCCGCTTCCGTTGATATCGCGGATGAGGAAGCCCTGCTGGGAGAGGATGATTCCTGCTCTATCCTGGCGTCAGGCAGTGAGGATTGGGCGGGCTCTGAGGACCCCGCACCCCCTGCCCGCACTTCGTCAGGCAAGAGAGCTTCCATCGAGACGGAACTCATGCGAGTACTCGCACAGGCCGCGGCGAGCCTCGGCCTCGAGTGGTCTTCGCCTGAGCAGCCCGCTCACAACCGGCTGGATGGATTTTTCCTGCCTGGGGAGCGCGCTTCACCTGTGTCCAGACCGGCGCCTTTTCTTCCTGAGTTACACGAAGAAGTCGCCAAGTCCTGGAGCGCCCCCTATTCTGCTAGAGTGCGTCCTGCTGTTTCTTTGGCATTCTCCGCCGTTGACGATGCCAAGAACAGAGGATACCTCTCGCTGCCGCCGGTTGAAGAGGCGATAGCGGCCCACTTATGCCCGCCCTCCGCTGGACGGCGCGCTAAGCCGGCCCTACCCTCTAAAGCTTGCCGCACGACGTCGAGCTTGCTCCACCGCGCTTTCTCCGCCGCCGGGCAAGCTGCGTCAGCGTTGCACACCATGGCAACGCTCCAGATCTTCCAGGCCGATCTCCTCCGTAAGCTGGATGAGGAAGGACCTGACGCGATCTGCGTGCCGGACTTAAGGAGTGCCACGGACCTCGCTCTTCGTGCTACTAAGTCCGCAGCGCAAGCCATTGGACGGACTATGGCTTCTCTCACCGTGTCTGAGAGACATCTATGGCTGACGCTCTCGGAAATGGCCGAGTCTGAGCGCACCGCGTTCCTCGACGCCCCGCTTTCCGCCACAGGCCTCTTCGGATCCTCCGTCAAAGATTTCGCGGAGAGATTCGCAGAGGTACAGAAAGCGTCTCAGGCTATGAAGCACTTCCTCCCGAAGCGCTCCAGCTCTGCAGCAGGCCGTGCGAAACCGTCTGCTCAGAGCTCACAGCCACAGCCACCGTCCACTGCCTCCACTTCACAGCGCCGCCAGGCCAGAAGCGCGAGACCGCGCTCCCGCTCATCCGGTCGCCGCCCCGCAGGACGCGGCTCGCGACCTAGGATTACGGTGAAGCCCGAGGCCCCAAAGTCGTCCTAGCACAGCTAGGAAAACGACGGTGTTCCAGTCCCGCTGCGGCCGGACTCACACCAAAGCTATTCGCTCGTCCAGTTCCAGAAAATGTGACTGTTCCAGTGTTTTCTGCAGCCAACAAGTCGGTTCTGTCACCCGCTTGCCTGCACACAAATGCCGTTTTCACGGCTACCCAGATAAATCCCCAAAAGAGCGTATTTTCTGGTGTCCCGGCCTCGGCCGATGGTGTTTCGTGTGTAGTAAGAATGCCCACTGCCCAGTGCCCATCCCTACACATAAGCACAGCCTGTCACACAGGGCTCGCGCACATAAAACCGACTCAGGTCGGTTGCGCTTCAAACATGGTGAATGTGCCCACTACCCAGTGCCCACTAACACCGCGTTATGCATGTCTCACGGTTTCTGTAAAAACGAAACCAACGTGCACTCGCTTCACGCAAGCGAACGATGCTTTCGGTGTGATAAATGTGCCCGCTGTCCCGCGCCCACATCCACACATAGACATGACAGTTCCCACGGGAACCGCCCAGCCCTCCCCCTCGCGGTTAACCACCGTAGAGGAGTCGAGCGCGGGCAATCTGCCCGCTGTCATCAGCGCGCCCCATGCCTCAAATGTCACGAGCGACACGCTTGTGTTACAGCACACAGAAGCTTCTCCATCGCTGAGCGAGCGGAGCGCGCTTCGTATTCGACCCCTCGACGCGTATTTTCAAATACAGATAGCGTCACGTCACAGGCGATTTTTGAGATTCGCCTTCGAGGGCCAGGCATATCAGTACACAGTCCTACCGTTCGGTTTGTCCCTAGCACCCCGTACATTTACGAAGTGCATGGACGCGGCGCTCGCACCCCTCAGAATGAGAGGCATGCGAGTGCTGAATTATTTGGACGATTGGCTGATTCTAGCGCAATCTCGCGCAGTGCTCATGGAACACACGACCATTTTACTCGATCACCTCGAGGATTTGGGTCTGAGTGTCAATTGGGCGAAGAGCTCCCTGTCACCCAGTCAGAAAATATCTTTCCTGGGCACAGAACTGGACTCACTATCCATGATAGCGCGACTATCACAACAGCGCGCGGTAGACATTCGACGCACAGCGAACTCTTTTCGCTGCGGCGCGTCTGTCCCGCTCAAAAGATTTCAGAAGATGCTAGGTCTCATGGCCTCAGCATCGTCAGTACTCCAGCTGGGTCTGCTCCGCATGCGCCCGCTGCAGTTTTGGCTGAAAGCGCGAGTCCCACGCAAAGCGTGGGCACCCGGTTTGCTTCGCCTCAGGGTCAATCAGAAATGCGTTACAGCTCTGAAACCCTGGAAAGCGAACGACTGGTACCAATCAGGTGTAAGCCTGGGGACTTCCTCGAGGGTGAAAGTGGTGTCCACGGACGCGTCCACCTCGGGATGGGGAGCGCTGCTCGAGGGCAGACCGTTCTTCGGCCAGTGGTCAGAACGGGAGAAGCTCCTGCACATAAACTGCCTCGAAATGCTGGCAGTAGACAACGCGCTGACGCGTTTTTGTCCCCAAATAAAAGGTCACCACGTCTTGGTCCGTTCGGACAACATGTCTGTGGTATCCTACATAAATCGCCAGGGCGGCATCAGATCCGAGAAACTGTACAGGCTGGCAGAACGCCTCCTGGTATGGGCTCAGTGCAACCTGCGCTCGCTCAGAGCAGCGCACGTGCCAGGGATCATGAATATAGGACCAGACAGACTGTCCAGGAACAATGTTCCGGCAGGCGAATGGTCCCTACACCCACAGACAGTCCAACTGCTGTGGAAGAAATTCGGCAGAGCGGAAGTGGACCTGTTTGCGTCTCAAGAAAACGCTCACTGTCAAGAATTTTTCTCCAAGAGCAGGAGCGCGCTGTCCCATGTGTGGCCCCGCCGCCCGCTCTATGCTTTTCCCCCCGTCTCTCTCCTGCCTCAGGTGATAGAACGGATCAGGGAAGAAGGATGCTCAGTACTGCTGGTAGCACCGTTCTGGAAAAACCAACCTTGGTTCCCAGCCGTGATGCAGTTAGCAAGTACTGCCCCGTGGCCAGTACCAGTGAGGAGAGATCTCCTCTCACAGGCCCGCGGCTCGATCTGGCATCCTCACCCGGATCTATGGTCCCTTCATGTCTGGGCCATCAACGGGTACATGTTGGACTCCCTAAAGGAGTATTAAACACGATCACGCAGGCTAGAGCTCCGTCTACAAGACGACTCTATTCTTCGAAATGGTCAGTGTTTTCGGGCTGGTGCACAGCCCGTGGTGTGTCACCCACAAACTGTGATGTGACGGAGGTGCTTTCCTTCCTACAAGAGCTGTTGGATGGGGGCAGGGCCCCCTCCACGCTCAAAGTTTATGTGGCGGCTATAGCAGCGTTCTCAGAAACAACGCTTGGTCAGTCAATAGGAAGGAACGATTTAGTCATCCGCTTCCTTAAAGGAGCTAAAAGACTGAATCCTCCCAGACCTCCCTCAGTCCCCGTATGGGACCTTTCTACGGTTCTGGAAGCCATGAAAGGTGCGCCATTTGAGCCTTTACAGTCAATCGATTTGAAACACCTGTCTTTCAAAACGGTGTTTTTGCTGGCTCTCGCTTCGGTGAAGCGCATAGGGGATCTGCACGCGCTCTCTGTGAGCGCGGCGTGCATGGAGTTTGGGCCCAATGACTCAAAAGTTATACTCAAACCTAAGCACGGTTATGTTCCAAAATCCCTCAACACACCGTTTAGGGCGCAGATTATCTCTCTGTCAGCCCTACCGGTCCCTGATGAGGAAAGAGACGCGAGCCTCCTTTGCCCAGTCAGGGCATTACGAGCTTATGTGTCTCGCTCGTCTGTTTTCAGACAGACGGAACAGCTCTTTGTTTCGTTTAGCGGACGTTCTAAGGGACTAGCCGCGTCGAAACAGAGCCTATCCAGATGGATAGTTGATGCTATAGCGCTGGCATACGCCTCCAAGGGCATGCAGTGCCCTTTGGGTGTCAGAGCGCATTCCACAAGAGGCATGGCCTCTTCGTGGGCTTGGTCAAGTGGGATTGCCTTGCAAGATATTTGTATGGCGGCAGGCTGGGCCTCCCCGTCTACATTTATAAGGTTTTATAACCTAGAGGTTCCCGCCCTGCAGGCCAGGCTGCTGTCGGTCTAAACTACCAGTATTATCTGACCTGATGCGTTCAGCTCAGAATGCTGCGTTTGCTGAGCACAGCTCAATTTTCGACAGTTTAAGGCTGGGCAAACTGTGTAAGACCCACATTTTTTCCCATCAGTTCAGGCCGTACCCCGCCCTGTCTGTATGATGAAATTTGCGTCCCTTTGACGCTACTTTATGTGGGAAAGTGAGGCTGCACCCCTCCTTCTTCCCGGACTCTCTGTGAGTTCACTGAGTGATTGTGCACTATATGTACCCCGGGCTTTCGCCCTTGGGTCTTTGGTGTCAGATCTCAGCATGCACGGCGTTTTACATTGGGTCCCCTAGCGTAAGATATCTTACGCAGTACGAGAGACCTCTCGTAAGAGAACGTACTCGGTTACTAACGTAACCTCGGTTCTCTCTAGAAGAGGGAACGAGTACTGCGTATCTTGCCATGCATGCACACGCTCTGGTTGCTTCGATGATGAAAAACCAGATAATAGCTGCCTGCGAGCGATATTTATAGGCCTAGACCACGCCCATTTCGGCGGGACGTGACGCAGCGGGCGCGAAGTGCCCTGATTGGGTCTGACGTCACGCCAGGCCTCGCTCGATAGGCTGCTGCAGTTGCCGCAGAGCAGCCAATAGGCGCGCGAGCTGTCTCGCCTATGTCTGCATTGCTGCTGCAACGCGTTTTGCATTATTACAAAATTAAGGATAATTTTTGGCTTCAATATCTCGCGGAAAAGGATTTTCCCCTAGCGTAAGATATCTTACGCAGTACTCGTTCCCTCTTCTAGAGAGAACCGAGGTTACGTTAGTAACCGAGTACGTTTTGCGAGAGAACGCAAAGTTTCTCGGGGGAATGCAAAAGTTTTGTGAGAGAATGCAAAAGATTTAAAAAAAATAAAAAAATAAAATTCTTTCCCATCCCAAATTTCTTCCAGCACGTCCCTTTAGGGGCTCCATAATAATCAGCCCTGATCATCAGCGGTTTTTAAACAATCGGGTCTTTTTTTTTTGTTGCTTTTTTTTAACTTTTTTTTGTTTTGTTTTAATTTATACGTTAATTCATTCATTCATTTATTCTTTCAGTCAGTCATTCATTCCTATTAAAACCTTTTACACCACATATTTAGCCTATTTATATATCTTTTCCTACTTTAAAAACTGGCTTGTATGTAGAGATTATGTTGGCCCATGTCCCAGACATAGCCATTCATTATCTCAATAATTATACATTTTAAAAGGTATGACGATCTAAATGATCATAAACTATATCAATACAAAATGCGAGAAAATGATTTCTATTAATTTGTATACAAATTGTCCAACATTACACAATGAGACAGCAGTGTCAGCGAAGAGCTTAATATACAATAAATAGACAAAAAGTAAATAAAAATCTAGGTGAATATCAGTTTTTAAAGGAATATTTTTATTATATTAATACAAATATTTTATTACATATTAATTAACTGTGGGAATTTAGGATTCATGAAATGTTAGTTATGAAATTAACCTTAAGAGAAAAGCAGGCATTTTATTCCAGAAACGTTCAAAGAATCAATGGTGGAAGTGACACTGCGATGCGTAACTATCAGAAATATGACAACTGTGATGCATATGTCTATTGTTGGTCAAAACAAAATGCTGTCCTTTTTAAGCCTGTCAAAGTCTAATAAGTTACTTGAAGAAAGACTGCTCACTAATTAAGTGCTAAGAGGGTATATTCAGTGTCACTTACGGGAAATAAATAAAAGCCTTGGTATTGAATTCCTCATTAGAAGCTGTAGATGTTAAAAAAAAGGGGGGGGGGGGGGGGGCTTTTCTTAGCCGAGTCAGAAATGTAACTGGAAATGCACGACAGAGTGTCATTGAACACGGATTTATTCAGGAATGAATGTTTCTGCGTTCAGAGGTCCTAATTAAATGTTTTAACTGAATTTGCCTTTCATTCCAGTCAATTCATTTTCATTATGGTGGAAAAACATTTTCTGTAGAGAATTTCTTTCAATAAAATGCATTGGAATGTTATGGGTTAAGGTGTTTTATATTCTCAGATACTGTAATGAATATACTCTGAGATAACTTGATCATGTATAATCAAATCTGTATTTTATCACCCAGTTCTTCTAAAGCCTTTAGACACTCACGGCTGTGAAAAAAAACACAATTTCATAGTTATGAATCCCTCCAAGTACATCCATTACAGATATCAAGCTACGACTTCCTCCCCATTATATTGACTGTGGTTCATTGGCCTGTTCCCTCTGAGCTTTTAATCCATTTCCTGAGTCAAGTTACTAAATACACACATTATCGTCAGACAAAGGTTATTGATTAAAGCGGACGGGCGTTCGTCATCCGAAATAGAAGGACACTCTCTTTACGCTCTGTATAATTACCTTTTCTCTCTAATTGAGGCAACAGATAGAAAATATGCCGAACAAAGCAGAGAATCAATATTAGAGCGGTTAAAACAAGTTTTAGCTCAATTTGGCGCCGGAACAGGAAAAAGTAGGGATTAGCAGAATTGTGTCGGAAATATGAGAGGGGGAAGAGGATGAAGGCATGTGTTATGCTGCTAGTCAGCAGATATCTCATAGTTTTAAAGAGCGCAGACAAAGCGGACTCACATAAAATCTTGGGAAAAAACTGCTGAATGCTTTTTTATGGCGTTCCAATCAGGTTTCCTAAATAATATTCCCTAAGGCTTTTTTTTTTTTTTTTTTTTTTTGGAAAGACATTAATACTTGTATTCAGCAAGGACACATTAAATGCTAAATGCTAAAAAGGATTTTTTTTTTATTTTAAATAATGCTGATTGTTTTTACTATATTTTAATCAAATAAATGCAGCCTTGGAAGAGGCTTTTTGTCAAAAACATTTCAAAATCTTGCCAAATAAACTGAGCATTACGTAATCAGATTACTTCTCTGATGTAACGATAAATGCATTACAAGCAAAGCTTGACATTAACTTTTTTGCTCAGCAGCCACTGTTGCTAGTGGTTTTCCAAAGTCACTAGCCACTCAGCATTTTCACTAGCCACAATTTTGACATTGATATCATCATCATAAAACTGCCATTTAGATATTTTTTTATATGATCTCAGAATTTGGCAGCAGGTTTATTAGGCTGCTGTCACTTTAAGACCTGACGCACATATCCATTATACTGTTACACATGCGTTTTCTTTCTCAAACGTTTACGTTCACTTAAAAAATAACTGACTGTGTTTACCTGAATACTTGCCAAGTCCAGCATTTTGACATTATATTGTGTGTGGATTTGACTGTTTAAGCTCAATAAGCAGTGAAAAAGAACTCAATTTAGTACTGAGGCAGTTTTATGTGCGTGCACTTTGGGTGTGAACACAAACTCTGCGGGAATGAGTAAAATGATGAGCAATACATGCAATCCCACGCCGAAATTCAAGCCCTGTAACAGCAACAATTTTCATCCGGAGCAAATGAAATGAGTGAGTGAGAGGAGGCGGGTTTGTGTGTAAGCGCAGCTGGTATCGTGTCTCTACTCTGTGAAAAATGGGTATTTGAAGCGTTTC